>ONZH01017032.1:0-127550 GCA_900303285.1 Rhinella marina
CTATAATACTGCCTCCTATGTACAATATACACTACCTATTAATACTGCCCCTGTGTACAAGATATACAACTACTAAATACTGCCTCCTATGTTACAAGAAGTATAACTACTAATAATACTACTCCTATGTACAAGAAATAACTTACTATAATACTGCCTCTATGTACAAGAATATAACAATTACTATAATACTGCTCCTATGTACAAGAATATAACTACTATAATACTGCCTCCTATGTACATCAATATAACTACTATAATACTGCCTCCTATGTACAAGAATATAACTACTATAATACTGCCACCTATGTACATGAATATAACTACTATAATACTGCCTGCTATGTACAAGAATATAACTACTATAATACTGATCCTATGTATAAGAATACATAGTAACTACAGTACTATGATACTGTCCCCATGTTAATGAATATAATTACTATAATACTGCCCCCTAATGATGGAAACGTAATCTGCACTTGACATGTTTATCTCCTGGAAGCTGAGAAATCCTTCTCTTCTGCCGAATGATCCGTCTTGTAGTGTTTGAAATACGATCCCGGTGCTTACAATGTGCAGATCACCTCATTCTGCTTCGGGCTATAGAACTACAGGTTCAGCTCAGGATTGAGACTGACACTAATGATTTACTTCTGACGACGTCAGAAAAGATTTATTGACTTCTGCAGAATTTGTTGTTTTTTGCACGTGAATAGAATTCTATTCGTATCCTCAGTCCCTGTACCGATCCCACTACCCTGGATACGTTATATACAGTGGACCCACATAATCCCTGGTGACTATAACTCTGGTTTGGGGATGTGAATACTTTGGAGCAGACGGGATCTGTCATGGATTACCTCTCACTATTTCCATCCGGGTTATTTTAATATTAAGATCCCAAATAGAACTTCTAGAACTTACTCTGCTGTCGGGGCGCCTGACGTCATTCCGTGTGACAAAAGGGGCTGAGGTTTATCTCTGGTGTTAGGAGGGATTAGAGAATTTACCAGGAGTAAAATATTTTCCTGTGAACGTAAAATAGAAATATAAATGTCAGTCATATATCACTGCATATTAACCGTGCAAAGTGATAGAAAGATCACAGAAGGAAGTAGAAAAAAACTAGTAATAACGGGGAGGGCTAACATCGATAGATAGATAGAAAGATAGATAGATAGATAGATAGATAGATAGATAGATAGATAGATAGATAAAGAGATACATAGATATAAGATAGATAGATACAGTGCCTTGCGAAAGTATTCGGCCCCCTGGAACATTTCAACCTTTTGCCACATTTCAGGCTTCAAACAAAATGATATAACATTGTAAATTTTTGGTGAAAAATCAACAACAAGTGGGTCACAATTGTGAAGTGGAAAAAAATTTATTGGATCATTTAAACTTTTTTTGTAATAATAAAACTGAGAAGTTGGGCGTGCAAAATTATTCTGCCCCCTTGCATTAATACTTTGTTGCTCCACCTTTTGCTGCGATTACAGCTGTCAAAATAGTGTAAGACATAACACCTCCTTCAGGTCTCCCTTTACTTGACCAATCACAGTGCATTATAGTGTAGTAATACTCGCAGAGCTACCGTTATAGCTCCGAACACAGCCATTGTGTCACCACAACAGTTCCAACATTGCTACAATAACGGTACCAGTATCAGTGTCCTATAACAGTACCAGTGGCAGTGTCCCATAACAGTACCAGTGGCAGTGTCCCATAATAGTAACAGTGGCAGTGTCCCATAACAGTACCAGTGGCAGTGTCCCATAACAGTACCAGTGGCAGTGTCCCATAACAGTACCAGTGGCAGTCTCCAATAACAGTACCAGTGGCAGTCTCCAATAATAATGGTACCAGTGGCAATGTCTAATAATGGTACCAGTGGCAGTGTCCTATAATAGTAATAGTAGCAGTGTCCCATAATAGTACCAGTAGCAGTGTCCTATAATAGTACCAGTGGCAGTGTCCTATAATAGTACCATTAGCAGTGTCGTATAATAGTTCCAGTAGCAGTGTCCCATAACAGTACCAGTGGCAGTGTCCCATAAAAGTACCAGTGGCAGTGTCCCATAACAGTACCAGTGGCAGTGTCCCATAACAGTACCAGTGGCAGTGTCCATAACAGTGCCAGTGGCAGTGTCCCATAACAGTACCAGTGGCAGTGTCCCATAACAGTACCAGTGGCAGTGTCCAATAACAGTACCAGTGGCAGACTCCAAAAATAATGGTACCAGTGGAAGTGTCTTAAAATAGTTCCAGTGGCAGTGTCCCATAATAATGGTACCAGTGGCAGTGTCCCATAATATTACCAGTAGCAGTGTCCTATAACAGTACCAGTAGCAGTGTCCTATAATAGTACCAGTGGCAGTGTCCTATAACAGTACCAGTGGCAGTGTCCAATAATAATAGTACCAGTATCAGTGTCCTATAACAGTACCAGTATCAGTGTCCTATAACAGTACCAGTGGCAGTGTCCTATAACAGTACCAGTGGCAGTGTCCCATAATAGTACCAGTGGCAGTGTCCCATAATAGTACCAGTAGCAGTGTCCTATAATAGTACCAGTGGCAGTGTCCTATAATAGTACCAGTAGCAGTGTCCTATAATAGTACCATTAGCAGTGTCCTATAACAGTACCAGTAGCAGTGTCCTATAACAGTACCAGTAGCAGTGTACTATAATAGTACCCATGGCAGTGTCATATAACAGTACCAGTAGCGGTGTCATATAACAGTACCAGTAGCAGTGTCTTATAACAGTACCAGTATCAGTGTTCTATAATAGTACCAGTATCAGTGTACTATAACAGTACCAGTAGCAGTGTCCTATAACAGTACCAGTATCAGTGTCCTATAACAGTACCAGTAGCAGTGTCCTATAACAGTAACAGTGGCAGTGTCATAACAGTACCAGTAGCAGTGTCCTATAACAGTACCAGTAAGTGTCCTATAACAGTACCAGTAGCAGTGTACTATAACAGTACCAGTGGCAGTGTCATATAACAGTACCAGTAGCAGTGTCCTATAACAGTATCAGTAGCAGTGTCCTATAACAGTACCAGTAGCAGTGTCCTATAACAGTACCAGTAGCAGTGTCCTATAACAATACCAGTAGCAGTGTCCTAGTACAGTATCAGTAGCAGTGTCCTATAACAGTACCAATATCAGTGTCCTATAACAGTACCAGTATCAGTGTCCTATAACAGTACCAGTATCAGTGTCCTATAATAGTACCAGTATCAGTGTCCTATAACAGTACCAGTATCAGTGTCCTATAACAGTACCAGTATCAGTGTCCTATAATAGTACCAGTAGCAGTGTCCTATAACTGTACCAGTATCAGTGTCCTACAATAGTACCAGTAGCAGTGTCCTATAACAGTACCAGTAGCAGTGTCCTATAACAGTACCAGTAGCAGTGTCCTATAACAGTACCAGTATCAGTGTCCTAGTACAGTACCAGTAGCAGTGTCCTATAACAGTACCAGTATCAGTGTCCTATAACAGTACCAGTAGCAGTGTCCTATAACAGTACCAGTAGGCAGTGTCCTATAACAGTACCAGTAGCAGTGTCCTATAACAGTACCAGTATCAGTGTCCTATAACAGTACCAGTATCAGTGTCCTATAACAGTACCAGTATCAGTGTCCTATAACAGTACCAGTATCAGTGTCCTATAACAGTACCAGTATCAGTGTCCTATAACAGTACCAGTATCAGTGTCCTATAACAGTACCAGTATCAGTGTCCTATATCAGTACCAGTAGCAGTGTTCTATAACAGTACCAGTATCAGTGTCCTATAACAGTACCAGTATCAGTGTCCTATAACAGTACCAGTATCAGTGTCCTATAACAGTACCAGTAGCAGTGTCCTATAACAGTACCAGTATCAGTGTCCTATAACAGTACCAGTATCAGTGTCCTATATCAGTACCAGTAGCAGTGTTCTATAACAGTACCAGTATCAGTGTCCTATAACAGTACCGTACAGGGCCTATACCGTACCAATCAGTGTCCTATAACAGTACCAGTATCAGTGTCCTATAACAGTACCAGTATCAGTGTCCTATAACAGTCCAGTAGCAGTGTCCTATACAGTACCAGTATCAGTGTCCTATAACAGTACCAGTATCAGTGTCCTATATCAGTACCAGTATCAGTGTTCTATAACAGTACCAGTATCAGTGTCCTATAACAGTACCAGTAGCAGTGTCCTATAACAGTACCAGTATCAGTGTCCTATAACAGTACCAGTATCAGTGTCCTATATCAGTACCAGTATCAGTGTTCTATAACAGTACCAGTATCAGTGTTCTATAACAGTACCAGTATCAGTGTCCTATAACAGTACCAGTAGCAGTGTCCTATAACAGTACCAGTATCAGTATCAGTGTCCTATATCAGTACCAGTATCAGTGTTCTATAACAGTACCAGTATCAGTGTTCTATAACAGTACCAGTATCAGTGTCCTATAACAGTACCAGTATCAGTGTCCTAGTACAATATCAATAGCAACGTCACCATTATACAGTTCTCATTCTCTAAAGAGTAGAAACCCCAAACGACAGCCTGAAGCCAAGCCCCCCATACAGGCGGCGGAGGTCGCAGATATGGACAGCGGCTGTACAGAACTTTCTCCGGGTCCGCCCCGCTGCTGCCGCTCCTCGCTCATCTGAATTAAAGACTTCTTTGACAATTAGACGCTTGTGGTCATTTTCAAAAGAATTTTCAAATACTTTAAAAAAGCACCGTCTTCACTCTGCGCCCTACAGACACTATTTTTATAGAAAATTACATACATTAAATGTACAGGGCAGGACCACGAGGTTAGACCCCCCGAGACGTACGCTACAGATCCACCCAAAAGGAATTCCATCAGATATTATGTAAAAAAAAACAACAACTTTCCTTTAAAATCTAAAAACTGAGTTTCATCACAGCTGCTCCTATAATCAGACTAATCTGGGAAGCTGAGATATGAGGGGCTGTTTGCTGGTGTTCTAGGGGTTAATGGTAACACACAAGGTGGTCTAGGGAGATAACGGGTCATTACCTCATTTCCTTAGGTCGGATTATACAATATCTCCTGATACTCTAGCTGGGTAATATGAGGAAGGGAACCATGGAACTGTCTATGATGGTTTTAGGCACGAAGCTTATCAAGTAATTTTATTTAACCATTTCACGCACCACAACATAACAGTGGGTCAGACTTTGACTGACGTTATAGTTTACCTGTCAGTAAAGCACTGCAGTACAGGAGTATGGCAGTCACTGAAGTGAGCAGAGGATTGCACGGGCTAAACACGTATTAAAAATATGAAAAAATGTTTACCATAAAAATCCTCATACAGTTCAAAAAGAGTGAAATAAAAAATACACATATTTCATATAGACGAGTAAAAATAAAATATTTAGACCACACTGTCAATAATACAGAAAATTGCACAAACCCCCTCCCAAAAAAAAAAAAAAAACATTATTAAAAACTAATCAATGATCTGTACCCCAAAATGATACCATTGAAAAATATACTTCTCCCTCATTAAATGGGTTGGCCCATCTTGGACATTGGGGGCGCATCACGTTAAGATGGGAATGCCCCTTTAATAATAACTTAAAGGGGTTGACCCACCAAAAATATTCTACAGTTTTCAAACCAACACCTGGATCTAAATACTTTTGTAATTGCATGTAACTAAAAATTTTGCAATAAATTCAATAAAATGTATCTGTATAGCGCCACCTGCTGTTTGTTTTGTTTCTTATTTCTTTGACCTGCTAACTCAGATGGCCGCACATGCTCAGTTTCATCTTTCAACTGCCTCCTGAGCTGTGATAGAGAGAGCTGAGACACACCTCCTGAGCTGGGATAGGGAGAGCTGAGACACGCCTCCTGAGCTGGGATAGGGAGAGCTAAGACACGCCCCCTGAGCTGTGATAGGGAGAGCTGAGACACGCCTCCTGAGCTGTGATAGGGAGAGCTGAGACACGCCTCCTGAGCTGTGATAGGGAGAGCTGAGACACGCCTCCTGAGCTGTGATAGGGAGAGCTGAGACACGCCTCCTGAGCTGTGATAGGGAGAGCTGAGACACGGCCCCTTAGCTGTGATAGGGAGAGCTGAGACACGGCCCCTTAGCTGTGATAGGGAGAGCTGAGACACGCCCCCTGAGCTGTGATAGGGAAAGCTGAGACACTCTTCCTGAGCTGTGATAGGGAGAGCTGAGACACGCCCCCTGAGCTGTGATAGGGAGAGCTGAGACACGCCCCCTTAGCTGCAGCAGAAAAGACACTCCCTTGAGCTGTCAGCTTGATATAAATCTAGCAGAGAATGAATGTGGAGATCTCTGGATCCATGTGAGGTACAGGGCTGGTTCTGGCTTTGTTAGAAAGAGATTGTCATGTTCTATATGATGTCTGATTTTCATTTTTTGACATTAGTCATGGAAGAACCCCTTTAATAAGGGAGAGATATATATGTCAATCTGTTAATTTTTGGGTACAGATCATTGATTAGCTTTTAATAATTTTTTTTTTTTTTGGGGGGGGGGAGGCGGGGCTCTCCACTAAAAATGCATTCATTACATCAAAGTTGTTAAATATAATAAATATATAATTATACATATCTGGCACTGGTAAAAATGTAACATTCCGTGTAATGAAATGAAAATGTGAATTATACCTTACAAGATGGGTTAAGATGACTAAATCCAGGCTTCTGTGCCTATCAATTCTAATATACAATGTATCGGTTTCTCTGCTTCTTTGCTACAGAGCTCCAAATCCACAGTCACATCATAAACCTTTGACTTCCTGCAGCCACTAGGGGGAGCTCACTGCAGACAGATGTCTATGGCTCCTAGTGAACTCAATACTAATGGTGTCCATCCCCTTATTGGTGGTACAGGTAACTGTACAGCTGTCTGGCTGCTCCCCAGACATCATAACAGAAGAAAAACGGATATAGACCTGTGCTACTTTCACACTTGCGTTGTTGTTTTCCAGTATTGAGATCCGGCGGAGGATCTCAATACCAGAAAAAAAAACATGTTTCCGTTTAGTCCTCATGCGTTCTGAATGGAAAGAGATCCGTTCTGGCCGCATCAGGACGTCTTCTGTTCCGGCCACATTCCGTTATGTGACTGGACACAAAACTGTTGCAAGCTGCGGTTTTGTGTCCAGTCATAAAAACGGAAAAAACGGATCCAGCACTGAAACCAATATAAGTCAATGACGGATCAGTTTTTTTTTTTTAGGAGCCTAAAATGGATCCGTCACCAATTGACCTTCAATGTATTTAGTGACGGATCGGAACGGATGCAGCTTGATGTGCAAAATCAAAACGGATCCGTTTAATTCCGATATTGAGATGCTCTGCCAGATTTCAATAACGGAATTAACAACGCAAGTGTGAAAGTCGCCTTAGACGTGTATGACCATCCTGTGACTGGATAGATTGCTTTCCCTCAAAGCAAACACTGAAAGTTTCATTGAATGACAGCAAGCAGAGATCTTGAAAATAGTATGGAATCAATACAGATAACATTTTTTTAAAACGTATAGTAACATAGTTTGTAAGGCCGAAAAAAAGCCCTCCGTCCATCCAGTTCTCCCTGTTTTCCTGCAAGTTGATCCAGAGGAAGGCAAAAAAAACCCTGTGCGGTAGAAGCCAATTTTCCTCACTTTAGGGGAAAAAATTCCCTCCCGACTCCAATCAGGCATCAGAATAACTCCCTGGATCAACGACCCCTCTCTAGTAACTATAACCTGTAATATTATTACCTCCAGAAATACATCCAGGCCCCTCCTGATCTCTTATAGTGAACTTACCATCACCACCTCCTCAGGCAGAGAGTTCCATAGTCTCACTGCTCTTACCGTAAAGAATCCTCTTCTATGTTTGTGTACAAACCTTCTTTCCTCCAGATGCAGAGGATGTCCCCTCGTCACAGTCACAGTCCTGGGGATAAATAGATGATGGGAGAGATCTCTGTACTGACCTCTGATATATTTATACATAGTTATTAGATCTCCCCTCAGTCGTCTTTTTTCTAAAGTGAATAACCCTAATTTTGATAATCTTTCTGGGTCCTGTAGTCCACCCATTCCTGTTATTACTTTAGTTGCCCTCCTCTGAACCCTCTCCAGCTCTGCTATGTCTGCCTTGTTCACAGGAGCCCAGAACTGTACACAGTCCTCCATGTGCGGTCTGACTAGTGATGTGTAAAGTGGCAGGACTATGTTCTCATCACCGCCATCTATGCCTCTTTTGATGCAACCCATTATCTTATTGGCCTTGGCAGCAGCTGTCTGGCACTGGCTTCTACAGCTTAGTTTACTGTTCACTAAAATTCCTAGGTCCTTTTCAATGTCAGAGTTACCCAATGCTTTACCATTTAGTATGTATAACGGGTGTAAAAACACAAATACAACTAAAATTATATCCCTTTGTCTTAACTGTAACCAGGGAAAAACCCAAGTACACTGTGCGTGGGGCCTTGGCCCTGACAGTCACAATGGGCCCCCTACTTTTCCCATGTTGGGCCCCTGTGCTCTGCCGCAGTTTGACAGCACTGACTCGAGTTATGACCATAAATCTGACCCTAATCTTTAGAGGTTTTCCAGTTTATTAGAAATACATTTTAATCTCTGAATAAATGGAAAGTTCTGCAGCTTTCTCAATGGCTTTGGGGGAAAGTTATCAGTCCTGCGCCTCTCTTTATGTCCTCTGCGCCAGGGTTGCCAACCGTCCGTAAATTTACGGACAGTCCGCAAAAAAGCGTTGTTTTTCTCTGCCGTCCGTAGCGTCCGGCAGAAAAAAACAGCGTCCGTGAATTTCAGTAGTGAAAACCCGATACCCGCGCTGAGTCGCCGAAGTCTGTACTGCGTACGCAATTAGTACGCAACAGACTTCGGCATACATTAGTTTAAAGTTCCGGCCGCTCTCTGAAGCTCTGAGAGGGCGGGCCGGCCGGCGGAGGCGCTGCGCGCAAGGATCTAATAAGTTAACCTACCAACAACAGTGAGGAGGAGGTGGAGACAGGGGCCGGGTCCGGACTGTGCGAGCTGTCAGCGGCGCGGCGTCACTGGCACTGCTGCAGCCAACACAAGGCCAAGAGTGGGGAGGGAGGAGGAGCCATCCCAGTCACGTGGCCACTAACCACCAATGAAATAACAGCTCCTCCTTGCCTTTTTCCCGCGCGGGCACTGACTTCAGAGGGACCTGGACTGGAGGAGGCCATTTTACACTCTCAGGCTGGCCAGGTAAACAGAGCACAGGCAGTGAATGATAACCCCTGACCCCACATGAACTTCCTGTCGGGTCACAGGCTATAATTCACTACCTATGCCTGCAAAGAGTGAAGATCGTGGAAGCGCTTAAAAAACCGCCCTGTCAGCAGGGAAAACCAGATCATCTTCTCCACCTCACCCTGCTCCACGTTAACCCCCAGGATGCCTGTAAGTGGACTTTATGTGTGTATATGTATTGTATAAAATGTATACAGTATATATGTGTATGTACTGTAAGTACTTGTGTATATATACTGTATACAGTAAATATGTGTTTATGTACTGTATATATGTGTATAGTGTATATTTGTGTATACACTGTATAGATTATATGTGTACATATGTACTGTATGTGCATGTGTATATAGTGTATACAGTATATATACTGTATGTGCATATGTACTGTATATACTTGTGTGTATACTGTATACAATATATATTTGTGTATATAATGTATACAGTGTAGGTGCAGGTGGCCTAAAACTTACAACATAAACTGGTCCTGCAGATTGACAAACTGCAGTGCAAGTCAGTTTATTATGTGGGTATGCTCCACATTGTGAGGATAAAATTTCCAAAAACTCAACCACCCTGTAAATGTAAAATGCTGCAAATTTGCTGCACACAAATTCATAGCATTTATCTCACACGTGAACGTACTCTAATAGAAGCAAACTTACTACATAGATGTGTGTGGTAAGGTGTAGGGCCAGGTACTCAGACAAGTATTAAAAAAAAATTTACCGTATACAGTGTATGTGTATATATATATATATATATATATATATATATATATAGCATATTTTTTTAAATACTTGTCTGAGTACCTGGCCCTACACCTTACCACACACATCTATGTAGTAAGTTTGCTTCTATTAGAGTACGTTCACGTGTGAGATAAATGCTATGAATTTGTGTGCAGCAAATTTGCAGCATTTTACATTTACAGGGTGGTTGAGTTTTTGGAAATTTTATCCTCACAATGTGGAGCATACCAGGGTTGCCAACCGTCCGTATATTTACGGACAGTCCGCAAAAAATCGTTGTTTTTCTCTGCCGTCCGTAGCGTCCGGCAGAAAAAAACAGCGTCCTTGGATTTTAGTGGTAAAAACCCGAAGTCTGTACTGCGTACGCAATTACGCATGCAGACTTAGGGCATACAGTAGTTAAAAGTTCCGGCAGCTCTCCCTGGCCGCAATGGCGCTCTGGGAGGGCGGGCCGGCGATGTGCTGTAAGCACGCAAGCATTCATTCATTCATTCTAGTAATAATTACCTGGAGGTGGAGTCGTGGAGAAAGGGGCCGGACCGGGCGGCTGTCAGCGCCACTGCTGTGGCGTGCGGAGTCTCGGAGAGAGTAGTGGAATGCCAAGCCAAGGCAAGGCAAGTGGTGGGCGGGGGGTGGGGTGAGGGGGTTGCCTGTTAGGGGGGGATCCGATGAATGGATAAGCAGCTAAGTCCCCCTGAGCCTGAGCCAGCCAGCCCAGCCGCAGACAACACAAGGCCAAGGGGGGGGGGGAGGGTGGAGGAGTGGGGCACAGTGGGCTGCTGTGAGGTCTGATGGGGGCACAGTGGGCTGCTGTGAGGTCTGATGGGGGCCACAGTGGGCTGCTGTGAGGTCTGATGGGGCACAGTGGGCTGCTGTGAGGTCTGATGGGGGCACAGTGGGCTGCTGTGAGGTCTGATGGGGGCACAGTGGGCTGCTGTGAGGTCTGATGGGGGCACAGTGGGCTGCTGTGAGGTCTGATGGGGGCACAGTGGGCTGCTGTGAGGTCTGATGGGGGCACAGTGGGCTGCTGTGAGGTCTGATGGGGGCACAGTGGGCTGCTGTGAGGTCTGATGGGGCACAGTGGGCTGCTGTGAGGTCTGATGGGGGCACAGTGGGCTGCTCTGAGGTCTGATGGGGGCACAGTGGGCTGCTCTGAGGTCTGATGGGGGCACAGTGGGCTGCTCTGAGGTCTGATGGGGGCACAGTGGGCTGCTCTGAGGTCTGATGGGGGCACAGTGGGCTGCTCTGAGGTCTGATGGGGGCACAGCGGGCTGCTCTTAGGTCTGATGGGGGCACAGCGGGCTGCTGTGAGGTCCGATGGGGGCACAGTGGGCGGCTCTGAGGTCCGATGGGGGCACAGTGGGCTGCTCTGAGGTCTGATGGGGGCACAGTGGGCTGATCTGAGGACCATTACAGCGGGTCCTTATTATTTCTGGGAGCACTACTGGAGGCGCTATCGGAAAAATGATTTCTATTATGGGGAATTATTACTAACTACCAGGGGTACTATTGGGGGTGTTACTATTATTAGTACAATATCGAGGGCACTACTGCTAAAATTATCACTATTGGGGCACTATTACTAATGAGGGCACTCTGGGAGAGAATTATTACTATCAGTGGGACTTTGGGGAGCACTGTAACTATATGGGATCCTACCTATATGGCACTGTTATATCTACAGTATAGTGTTTGGGGACATTGGGGAGAACAGTGGGCACAGTATTTTGGGCAGCAGCAGGATAACAGAAAAGTGGTTAATCTATGATGTCTTTGTGGCAAACTCTGCAGAGAGAAGATGGGGCTGAAAGAAGTGTCATGGCGGTGTGGGCCAAATAGAGAAGATGAGAAAAGAGAAGATCTACATCATGGAGACGTCACTGGACTTAAGAGGTTCGTGGTGATGTGTCATCTTGTACGTTTGGTAATGGTGAATATCATGTCCATCAAATATGTGTTGCCTATTTCTTCAGCAAGGACTTGCTGGTATATGGTATGTTACTGCTGCAGCCAATCACCAATCAGTGAGCTAATGCTGAGAACTGGCTGCAGTGGACACATGCCATACACCTGCACATCAGCGTGCAGAACACCAACATTGTGACACTTGCCCGTTACGTCCCTGTCAGTCTTTGTTTACATGGCAGCAGCAATGATGCCAGATAGTCCAGCGTGTCACAGGCATCATCACTGCAGCCATATAGACAAAGCACTCAATGGCAGGGATGTAACAGCTGAAAACTGTTGATTTCTTTTCCATATGCCATATTTTATTTTTAACTACTGAACAATCCTCTTTATTCTGGGGGCGTGGTAGGGGGGGCGTGTCCTCTAAAAAGGGGGTGTGGCGTATGTCCGTAAAAATTTTCGGCCGTCCGTAAATTTTGGTTCAGTTGTCCAGAAAAATTTGAAAGGAAGGTTGGCAACCCTGCTCTGCGCTGACGGAGGGTGCACCTAATTTAAGACGAGGCGCACGTCCTCCTGCAGTCCGTGTGCCTAACCAGAAATCTGCGACAGCTCAGAGCACAAAACTGGCTAAAATGAGGATACATTGATTAAGATACAAGATACCGCTGCTGGCCACGCCCCATTCCTCGCCCTCACCACACCCCCTTTTAGAAAAGTGGCGAGGGCGGCGAAAAAGGGTTTTCAAAAACTTGTAGTTAAAGTCACACCTGCAATTTTTTAATGCCACTTTTCAGGCATAAAGGGAATGATAAATCTCCATTTTTAACATTTCAAGATCTCTGTTGTGTGTCAATGAATGAGAACTCTATAAGACTACATTCACGCAACTGTAGCGTTTTGCGGATCTGCCAAACACGGATACCGGCCCGTGTCCACCGCTACCATAGAAAATTCCTATTTTTGTCGGCAATTGCTCTATCTTTTTTTGCTACGGACGTGAACAGCACACGGTGTGCTGTCCGCATCTTTTGCAGGGCCATTGAAAAGAATGGGTCCGCACCTGTTCCGCAAAATTGCAGAACGGAGGCGGACTCATTCATACGGTGCTGTGAATGTAGCCTAAAGCTGGTTCTGCTCTCAGCCTCCAGACTGATACATTGTATCCAATGAGCAGAGAGATTGTTTATTTGTCTCGGAGGGCATTGTCTAGATTGGATACAATTGTATCCGCTTAGCCATGAGCAGGTTGACTGCCTCTGAATGGAAACACACGTGTTCTCATTCACTGACAGCAAGCAGAAAATGGTGAGAAACTGAAACATACATTATTTGACATTAGAACTCTGTCAAATGTTTCATTTCTGAAACCGGAAAATCATGTGAAAAGGAGATTTTTGGGGGTTCGGGTCAATGCCACGAGTTGTAATCTTGGTGCCGTACCTGCATACAGGATGCCACTGTGCAGGCCCTGCAGCTCTGGACAGTTTTACCGGCTTCTCCTTTTTACTGGAAACCTTTACTACACTTTCATTGCCCATAAATACTTCTGTTGATTTATGTTTTTCTTACCTCGGGAGACCGAAGCCCCATGAACAAAGTGACGATTTACAAGAATATTCCACAGAAAGGGCTAATGTCACCGTCAATCACACACGTGTTGCATGCGAAGGAAAGACCTATTAAAGGGGGAGACCGGATTTGAAGAAAGTTGCAGGAACTGGTTTAACATGCCAATAGCCATTGGCTCCGGTGGTCCCTGCTGGTTATGCAGCATTATGCATCATCCACATGACGGCTGCAGTCAGTCCCCGGCCCCAGAGGTCAGCGATTGGCTGCAGTGGTCATGTGAATGATGTACGGAATGTATGTAAGGTCATTGCTGAAGGATCGATGGGGACCCTGAGGCCTTATGGAGCAGTGGGGGGATTTATTAGGCAATGGTTTTTTCCTTTTTTTTCCTGCTCTTAGGCAACTTTCATAAAAATTTGCAAAACCCCTTTAAAGGGTTTCTGTCACCAGTTTTTTCGGTATGACTCAGGCTGACATTAGAGATGTGCTAATGTCACCTGATTCCAAATATATATCTGTTTTATTTACTGGTGCCCCCATTTTTATATAAAATGAACTTTTATTTTATGCTAATAAGGCCTCTAGGTGTAAGGGGCGTTACCTCTGCTCCTAGAGGCTCTGTTGATTGACAGGACCAGGCAGAGAAGAAACACTCCATTCACCATAGCTTTTATGGACCTTAAATGATGTCATGACCATGTGATCAGTCACATGGTTTAGGAGGAGACAGGCTGTTTGTGTGATCCTAACCATGTGACTGATCACATGGTCATGACATCATTGAAGGTCCTTGCAAGCTATGGTGAATGGAGTGTTTCTTCTCTGCCTGGGCCTGTCAATCAACAGAGCCTCTAGGAGCAGAGGTAATGCCCCTTGCACCTAGGAGCCTTATTAGCATAAAATAAAAGTTCATTTTATATAAAAATGGGGGCACCAGTAAATAAAACAGATATATATTTGGAATCAGGTGACATTAGCACATCTCTAATGTCAGCCTGATTCATACCGAAAAAACTGGTGACAGAAACCCTTTAAATAAAAACTTTCATCAGGGAAAATAATCAGATTAGTCAAATATAACCTCCTATCCTAACATCAATGGGGACACAGGTATCTAAGGACCGGGACCCCAATATTTAACCTCAAAGGAGGAAAATGGACCTAAAAAAAATGGAAACTGAGAAAATCTGATAAAAATAAAAAAATCATAACCAAAAAATAAATTAAAAAAAACAAAATCAAACCCTCATGTCACAGAGATTGTACATTAATAAAGCTTAAAGAGGTTGTCTCATCACAGACAATGGGGGCTGTTCCACACCTATATTGAAAACGGAGCCCGAAAGCGAAGGAGGGCGCACTGCGCATGCGCAGCCGCCCTTCATTCATTTTCTAAGGGGACACTGAAAATAGCCGCGTAAATTTAGACCACTGGTCGATACGCCGAAGTTATGTAGAGGCCGGCGCCGGCGGTGCATGGGGTCATGAACACCGGTCTTAATAACTGACCCCCTTAGTTTCCTCCTTCGTGCTGCCTCTAAGAAGCATCTAATTCATGACGAGGCGCGTCTATGGCCGTCCTTTGTAAATGTTAGTAAATTTGTAGTTAGTGAATGTTAGTAAATTTTCAGCATGGCCCCCTCGCCAAGCGCCACTCTCCCCCCCCCCAACACGGCATGAAACCAGCTGTGCGCATATATTGTCGCTGGGCCATCTCAAAAAGGGGCATGCCACAATTTTCATACTAAAGTCGCAAATCCCCTAATAAACCCCTTTTTTGTTTCAACTCCTCGACAATTTTAGGCTTTCTGCTTGCTGTCAGTGAATGAGAGTGCTCCAGTTTTATTTTCGGAGGGAATAATCTGAGATCATTGCCTAAAAAAAAGTTGAAAACCCCTTTTTGTGACTTTTTAAACACCCGTTTTGTCGAACTGGCGTTTTTGTGCTGTGGGAGTGGCCAGGGCGTGGTGAGGCTGGTTCCTGGATCCCACAAATTTACTAACATTTAAGGGCCCATGCACAGAAAAGTATTTTCTTTCCGTGTCCGTTCCGTTTTTTTGTGGACTGTGTGCGGAACCATCCATTTCAATCGGCGGTCACTCCGTGTGCATTCCGTTTCCGTATGTCCGTTCCGCAAAAAAACAGAACATGTCCTATTATTGTCCGCATCACGGACAAGGATAGGACTGTTCTATTAGGGGCCGGCTGTTCCGTTCCGCAAAACACGGAATGTACACGAACGTCATCTGTATTTTTTGCGGATCCGTTTTTTTACATACGGTCGTGTGCAGGAGCCCTAAGGCTCATGCATACCAACTTATTTTTTTCCCATGCTGTTTTTTTTTCAGCCAGTCTGTGGATCCACTCACTTCAATGGGTCCACATAAAAAACGGAATATACTCTGTGCGCATTGCATGGCCGTTCTGCAACAAAAAAAAAAAGCAACATGTCCTATTGTTGCCCATATTACAGAAAAGGATAGGACTGATTTATTATGGGCCGGACGTTCAGTTCTGCAGAATGCAGAATGCACAGGACTGGTATCTTTGTTTTACAGATCCGCAATTTGGAATCGCAAAAAAAGGCAACGGTCGCGTGCACGAGCCCTTTGCCTGTTTCCAAGTCAAAATGTTGACAGAAATCTATTCCTCTCAGGTAGGAATGAGCGAACTTCTGTTTTCATGTTCGGCGTACAAGGTTCGGGTTATCTAAGAATTCTGTTATGGATTCTGCTACCACGGATCATATGCCACTAAAATTAGTGACATTGTCACATATTAGGATCTCACTGGTCTTACTGGGTCCATAGCAAACTGGAGCTACTACTACTACTACTGTACCATCCACAGGTTTGTCTCAGGGCAGCCTGTGTAACCCTCAGCCGCACCTCTGGTGGGACCAAACTCCTGGAACATTGTGTTAAGAACATGACCCTAGGACATTGAGGCGCTCCATTACAGGTCGGTCATGATTGAACCCTTCTTGATTGCGTCTTATTGCGTTCCAAGGGTGTTGTTCTCCTTCTAGCCACAATGTTTGATGTGGCTCCAGACGTCTACACCCAAATAATGACTTGTAGATCACGCTTACAGGAGAGCTGCATTCTCATGCCAGAGACTTGGGTCTCAGTTACTTCTATCATTGACCAAGAACCCGTAGACTTGATGTTACGGTCAGGGTGATATAAGGTAACCCTAATCAGGACTCCTTTGGTTGCATCTCATTCGGTTTACTATGGCCGTGGTGGCGTGACTGTGGAGATGATAGAGATTCTTCTTGTATCGCATGAGGTTATACGTTGAGCGTGTCTTTACTTGCATGGCTGTCGCTGTGGAATGAGAAGAGGATGGGAGTTATGCTGCAGACCGTGATGCAGTTCACATAGAAGAGGCAGGTGAACTGGGACCGTGTGTAGCAGAGCTGAGATTGTGATATGTTTTCTAGGGATGCCCATAGGACTGCAGCTAAACCTATTCAGATTTTTCAACTGCATACTTTAAGGTGCAGACAGAGCAGAGCTGGATTTCTTGTTGCATTATTACTTTTTTGCTTCATGACACCCCAATGACCTAAGCGAGTAGCAGAAGGACCCGGCTTTGCACGGTTATATTTCATCTATTTCATTTAATGTTTGTGTGTGTCGTTAAAAGATATCGACAGTGTCCACTATAACAGTGACATCTACAGTACCCCGCCCCCTTAACGGTGACCTCCACAGCCCCCCACCCCTTAACACTGACCCCCCTCCCACAGTGGCCCATCTCCTTAAAATAGGACCTCCACAGCATCCCACCCCCTTAACTTTGACATTCACAGCAGCCTGCCCCTTTAACAGTAAGTTCCACAGGAACCCACCCCCTTGACAGTGACCTCCACAGGGGCCACCCTGTTAACAGTGACCTCTACAGCTCCCAACACTCACCATAGGTTACAGTCCCCTTACATTCCCGGCCCCCTTAACAGACCTCCACAGCGACTGCCCCTTTAACAGTGACTGCCACAGTACATTGCTCCTTTAACAGTGACCTCACAGTACCCCACTGCACCTTTAGTAGTGGTCTTCACAGTCCCCTCCTCTCTTAACAGTGACCTCCACAGTGCCCATCCCTTTAACAGTGACCTCCACAGCGGCATGCCCCCTTAACAGTAACAATTACAGCTCCCTCTTCTTTAACAGAGACCTCCACAGTGGCTGTCCCTTTATCAGTGACGGATGGCAGGTAATGAGGATATCATCAGTGGGGGTGTGCTCAATCCTAAGAATAAATGGGTCACACACAGGTTTTAGTACCATGTCCTCTACTTGGTGGTGCCCCATTCGCTTACACTAAAGCAGTTATTCAGCTGTGACTGCCCTCTGATGGTAATGAGATGACTCTGCTCATCCAGTCCCAGTCTATACAGCAAAGCTGAGAAGTGAGATGCAGGAAACAGGAAGTGTCATCAGATTTGCCCTAATAGCCAGTGTGAAAACATTTCCCTACATTAAAAAAAACTCTACAATATATGTTTATAGTACAAACCTGATTGATCTAAAACCCCATTTACTAGCAATATGTTCCCTTTAAATTGTACCAGGAGCAAAAATTCACATGACCACCAAGACCGATGCAAGTGGGTACACCGCTCTGGATGGAGAACAAACTTACGGTGGCCTTAGCTACTGTTCCAAGAAGTTATCAGAGGACTTTTCATCTCACGCACTGACCCAGCACCCGTTAATACAATGAGCTAATGCAAAATCTAAATAAGAGAAGTTCTGCCAACTTTCACGGATCCGAAAACCCCAACGTGGAGCGTTTTTCTAAATTAAATCCAATGGCATATTAATATTCCCAGCCTCATGCTCCATCAGACTTCTTAATTAAACTTCAGCCTGTAGATCAATGTCTCTCAGCTTTTTAAAGTCATGAGCCCTGAAGTCATAGAAATTTCAAGGCTCTGATCATTCGGTAGAAAACACCAAGACATCACTGTCTATGTTTACTCAAAAACCTCAGTGAGCCTTCTAGACATCACGTGGGCCTCTTATAAGAAGTTTCTAACCTCCTGCACTCCTGTGGTTCAAGTAAAAAACCTCAGTTGTAAAGTATCTTTTAATCCAATTTGTCTGGCGAGTACATCTTTCGACCGGTTCTACACAATCCAACATGTCTCATGGCCATGACTGCCTTCTGGTACCCCATGAACCAGTTTTTCTCATGACTAGGTCTGTCCACCAGGGCTTCATGACCCAATTAATCTCATAACCAAACCAGACTTCTGTTTCATCTCCGTTGACCACCACTGGTTGTCTGGAAGACCATGACCTGCAAGGTCTTCCTCTATCTCCAAGAAAATCAGAGGGTTCATGCTTTGGGTTGTCTTGTGTCAATAAAAAAAAAAACTAGAAACCTTCACTGTGGTTCAAGTAAAAAACCTCAGTTGTAGAATTTCTTATAATCCAATTTGTCTGGCAAGTACATCTTTCGACCAGTTCTACACAACCCAACATGTCTCATGGCCATGACTGTCTTCTGATGCCCCATGAACCAGTTTTTCTTGTGACTAGGTCCGTCCACCGGGGCTTCATGACCCAATTAACCTCATAACCAAACCAGACTTCTGTTTCATCTTCGTTGACCACCATTGGTTGTCTGGAGGACCATGACCTCCAAGGTCTTTCTCTATCTCCATGAAGTTCAGAGGGTTCTTACTGGTTTGGGTTGTCTTGTGTCCATCAATAGGATCCTAATGGGCCCATACTGAGGGTGATGGCCAATTACAAGGAGCCCCCACATGGTTTAACAGAGGAGATAAATTGTCTCCATTCCTAGCCATAGTCATGAATCACGCTCCTGCAGAAGGGTCCTTGGGCACTGGGCCTTTGTCTCCAAAGAGACTAGGAGTTAAATGTTGGTGGAATGACATAATATCAATGGCAGAACTAGGAGGTACTGATGGTGCAGCTAGTTTTGAGGGGAATTGGGTGTCATACTCAGGTGTGGGGGAAAAACCACACGGAGCATAGGAGGGAATGGGGATTAGGCCTGGAAACTAAGGAAGGAAGATGGACACCTCCGAAAGGAAACCCTGACTCAAATTCTGACTAACTACCAGTATGAACAGGCCTCAAAGGTAGGCGAGTTCATACACAGGAACCTAAACACCGAACTGACCCTATAGAACCCTGGAATTAATGACAGGAATGAGTCTACCTGTTCCTCCACAAGGAAGGATAAACAGGAGTCTCCCTCAGGCCTAATCACAAACAACTGGGAAATGTAACGTAACACACAAAAGGGAAAGAGGACACTTATCTTCAATGAAAAAATAGAAGCACCAGGATCTCAGCTGAGAACCACACACCAGCTCACCACAATAACCACTGAAGCTATAAACCACAAGGAACTGTGGGAGAAGCAGCAATAAATAGGGGAGGGACAATTACCACACCAGCAACACCTGAGGGAAAAGGGTGTGGTAAATACCAGCAACAAAAAAGGGAAAACTTGTCAGATTACACCACGTGTTGCCAATCTGACTGACCTCCTGCTACCTGTCGCAGGAACACCCATGACATTGGGTCAATGGCTTGGCCAAACACATTATCAGCCAGGGCATAGTTACCCATTGGCTATTCATGTGATCAATACTGGACACAACCATTTGATGCTGACCCTCATATGTCCACGTGATCATGTAGATGTACCATTATGTCCATAGGGGGAAGGGCTTAATCAGACCAGGCTCCTCACTTGGACCACTGGAGCGGAATATATAGAAATATATTACTTTCTGTACTTTCTGCAATATTTGCAAGCGATTCTGCGAAAAAAAGCAGAAAGCAAAAACTTCAGACGAAATGTAAGATGGAATTGATCTTTTACTTAAGTAAATGAGTCATGTAATAAAATCCCTGGAACGCTGCGAATGGCTTTAGGGGAAAATTATTTTTTAACCAAATGCAGCGTGCCTCCATATATTAACGCCTCGACGAACAGGCATTCATCAGCCCAAGATCTGAAGACTGTCTGAAAAAGATAAGATCATTTTTTAGATTTTTTTTTAGCTTCCTTGTTTTTGAAGAAAGCAGCCATGTCCTGGACAACCCCTTTAATAATACTCGCTATGCTGGAATACTACACATAGGCTGTGCAGGAGGGTGGCAATGTTTCTGGAGAAACCAGTCTTGGCCAGTCTTTTCATCTGTCACTACTGGTGGTGGCACCACTTACCATGATGACATGGCTGCCTATACTAAAGACCCTACTCTTCCCGGTTCTTAATCTCAAATAACCCCCATCCACCTAGAGCAGGGGTGCACAATGTTTTTTGTTTGGGGGCCACATTGGCAGACTAAACCAATGACGAGGGCCGAAAATAAAATTTAAAGGAGGATTAAAAACTGAAATACTGTATTTATGGCATATTGAACACACAGTGTATACCATTAATGTCTAGTACAGTCCCAGGGCTCCCATCTAATGGGAGAAATACCTGAAAAATACATGTGAGCAGCCACAATACATAGACATACCTGTCTGTTACCAGATGGTTGGGGGCCGCACAAAATGGTATCGAGGGCCCCATGTGGCCCCCAGGCCGCAGGTTGTGCACCCCTGACCTAGAGCAAAGCCCCATGTTGTGTGCATGGCCTCAATATAGTAGTGGGCATATGGCTCTTCATTATGAAGCCACCCAACCTCTGTGTGCTGTTGAAATTTTCTGTTGAATGTCGTATGAATGGAGGTCATGTTACTTCTCTATGCCTCGACATGAGATTGGAACAATGTGGAGGTACTATACTGTAGAGGCTCCAGGTAGCAAACCGACTGTAACAGTGGATGCTGTGTGCCACTGTTCCCCTGCTTACCGCCACGGTCCTGGTCGTCATGTTCAGCGGTGATCTGCTGCCTGTGTTTCCCTTTCACCGCTGCAGTCCTGGGCTCTGTCTGTGTAAGTGCTGTTGCTCTGTGATGCGCTCCAGAGTTTCCATTCAGCCCTGGCTACAACTTCCTTGTTCCTTGCATCACTCCCTCTGGGCCGGAGCAGGTTGGATCATGTGACCATGTTAGATCATGTGGGTTGATCATGTGACCATGTTGGATCATGTGCGTTGGATCATGTGACGTGGTTGACCAACCCTGGCCCTCCTGACCATATATAAGTGGCTCAGCTCTCTTTCCAGATGCCTCAGTGTCAAGGTCCTTGTGTCTTGCCTTTGGTTGCGCTCAGTGGCGTAACTAGAGTATAATGGGCCCCAGTGCAAACTTTGGATCAGGCCCCCACCCCCCCAATTTATCCAAAGAGGCGGCAATTTTTTTTTACACTAAGCCCAATGCATGGCTACACTCACCCAGTCCTAACTAACTAATAAAATCTGGTCCTACCTTATCCAGGGTGTTGCTGGCGTCGGCGTGATGTCAGCTGTATCCAGAACAGGTTCTCTGTGGTGATGGAGAAAAAAAGTATAATCACATGAGGAAGGGATGGTGACTGTCCCTGTGAAATCACCAGCGGGGTAATCTAAGACATTTCCCCTAAGTGCTACCACACAGCACTAATACCCACATTGTGCCCCTCACAGTAGTTATGCCAGATATGTGCCCCCTCATAGTGGTTATGGCCAGATATGTGCCCCCTCATAGTGGTTATGGCCAGATATGTGCCCCCCTCACAGTGTTTATGCCCAGATATGTGCCGCCTCTCAGTAGTTATGTCAGATATGTGCCCCCTCTCAGTAGTTATGCCAGATAGGTGCCCCCTCACAGTAGTTATACCCACATAGGTGCCCCCTCACAGTAGTTATACCCTCATAGGTTCCCCCTCCCAGTAGTTATGCCCAAATATGTGCCCCCTCACAGTAGTTATACCCACATAGGTGCCCCCTCACAGTAGTTATACCCACATAGGTGCCCCCTCACAGTAGTTATACCCACATAGGTGCCCCCTCACAGTAGTTATACCCTCATAGGTTCCCCCTCCCAGTAGTTATGCCCAAATATGTGCCCCTCACAGTAGTTATACCCACATAGGTGCCCCCTCACAGTAGTTATACCCACATAGGTGCCCCCTCACAGTAGTTATGCCCACATAGGTTCCCCCTCCAAGTAGTTATGCCCAAATATGTGGCCCCTCACAGTAGGTATGCCAGATTAGGTGCCCCCCCACTCAAATTAATTATGCCAGATTAGATGCCCCCTCAATAAGCTGGCCACATTTGTGCCCCCTCATTCTATTTGTTACCCCCCTTTTGCCTCCAATCTGCAGCTTTAAGAAAAAACGCATACTTACCTTCTTCCCTGATGACGCGCTCCCGCTCTCACATCGCAGTGCTGGAGTCCTCTTTGCCGGGCTTTCAGCGCTCCTCCCACAGCCAGCAGCACGATGTGTGGCCTGCAGGGGAGCGCTGGAGCTGTAAAGCACTGAAGAACAGTGAAGCAGGGAGCATCCTGCTTCACTATGGATACCATGAGCCCGGCAGTGACAAGAACTGCCGGGCAGTGTAAGTGCCGCCTCCCCCCTTGCCCCTGCGCTCACCCTGACTCTGTGCCTGTGGAGCATATTACACATGGAAGAGCGCTCTGACAGGGCCCGGCACACTGTACTTCATGCGGGGCCCTGTCAGAGTGCTGACATTACACCTGAGTGCAGCGGGCCCCCTCCCCCGCCGGGCCCGGTCGCACCCTCTGCGACCGCGATCGTTACGCCCCTGGTTGCGCTTGTTTCTGTTTGTGTTTCCAGTGTACCAGTGTTCCTGCCGACCTGGATTGTATGACTTGTACCTGTGCTGCCTGCCCTGACCCATTGCCTGTCTGACTTTGCCTCTGCTTAATCCTTCGGGCCTGCATTGCTGCTCCTGGAAACAACCCGGCCCTCTGACCACCGCTATACCTCTGGTACTTTCGAAGGTACCTTCTGGTCCGCCTGGACCATCTGCCTCGTTTTCCAACCCTCTTCAAGAGGTAGCGACCTGTTGCTCCCCTCGGAAAGTCTATTCCCACCATCAGGGGTATTGTGAAGATCGAGGGGTTCACTTAGACAACGCCCTTAGAGGAGGTAAGGCACAAGGCAGTGGGCCCATACCCGCTGATTTGTGACACCGACTAGGTCTGTAAGGGACCAAGCTAATGAATTTCATGGATAAAAATTTTTGTGAGATTGCTACTGAACCATACCAGGTGCTCAATAATGATGTACTGAGAGTAAGGAGTCGATGAATTGTTATTTCTCTGGTGCCCAATGCTGTCTGTATCCACCCCGATCCATACTAAACACCTGAAACCCTAAGGTTCTTCTGAACCAAGCTTACATCCCCATAGAATTAACTTAATGGTACAAAATTATAAAGAAGATCAATCATAAAACTAACAAAAAAGCCAAAACTGAACTAAAATTGTAAGTTAAAAATATTTAGCATTTAAGTGATGGCTTAATTTTTTATTCTCCTGAACAATGTGGTTAAACCCAAGAAGAAAAACATCTTGACTATACGTTTCCTCTTCACCAGCAAGTCTATTTTTGGGTTGTGGCTTCTAAAATTATACACCATATTCTGAGAGAAACCAACAAGAAGTAAAAAAAATTAGAGTCCTCGGCCAAGGTCTTGAAGACTGTAGATGAGTCTACTCATCACTTATGAGCCTGAGAAAGTAGCTGGGAACATCATGATTATGGTGGTGGTGGTGGTGGTGAACTCTCCAGCCGTGTACCATAAGTGATATACTGAGGAGGTTCTTGGTGTTCTTCATCTAATGATAGACCAAGACCTTCTACTTCTAAGGAGACACGTTGAGAAGCAGATGATGGCCCTAACACCTGTAGAGAGTGTGTTTCCTGCTGTATGGCTCTTCCATATCTTCTTCTCCCCCCACTAATGAGGCCTGCAGACAATGAGGAATTTACTTTATCATGAGGGGAATTTTTTATATCAGTTTTGCTCGGGCAAAAATGGGGAGGGGGGGGGTAGGGTTGGCAGGGCCACCACACAAAGCTCCCCTCTCCTGTCAGTCATCACAGGTCTTACCCCACCACTTCAGCTTTTCACCACTGTGATCAGTCATCTTCTGCAATGATTACATGACAGAGACATCATCACAAGTTCTTCACCACCACTTGTACTCTCCACTGCTGAGCTCTGCCCCCTCCTGACATCTTCACAGGTCCTTCACCACCACTTGTACTCTCCACTGCTGAGCTCTGCCCTCTCCTGACATCTTCACAGGTCCTTCACCACCTCTTGTACTGTCCATGACTGAGCTCCGCCCCCTTCTGACATCATCACAGGTCCTTCACCACCACTTGTAGTGTCCATGACTGAGCCCCGCCCCCGCCTGGCATCATCACAAGTCCTTCAGTTCTTGCTCTAATCCCTGATATTTTGTACAGAGCTCTCTCTTTCTCTCTGTGAGCTATTAGCCATAAACCAACCCACCCCTCACCTGGTGGTCATAATACCCTGTTGGCAGGGGGAGTGGGCAAAAAATAAAACAAAAACCAGAAGCACTCTCTCTGGTGCCACCTTGGGTGCCTAATTGTAAATATGATCCTGTCTATTTATCCTCCCTCCTAGCTATCTCATATTTATCTATCTATCTATCTATCTATCTATCTATCTATCTATCTCTCTCATATCTATCTATCTATGTATCTATCTATCCCATATCTAGTTATCTATCTATCCATCTGATATATATCTCATATCTATCTATCTAAATCAGGGAGGCTCAACCTGCAGCCTTTCAGCTGTTGCAAAACTATAACTCCCAGCATGCCCTAATAGCTGTAGGCTGTCCAAGCAGTGCTGGGAGTTGTAGTTTTGCAAGAGCTGGAGGGCTGCAGGTTGGTCATCCCTGATCTATCACATATCTATCTATCTATCTATCTATCTATCTATCTATCTATCTATCTATCTATCTTCAGAATACCTCAGACTCCAGTGGGACAAGGATGCCCAACCTGTGGCCCTCCAGCTGTTGTAAAACTACAACTCCCACCATGTCCTGCTGTAGGCTCATAGCTGTAGGCTGTCCGGGCATGCTGGGAGTTGTAGTTTTGCAACAGCTTGAGGGCTGCAGGTTGGGCATCTCTGCACTAGACGATGCAGCTAAGCAGGAGTTAGCAGAGCTAAAAAAAAAAAGTTGCAAACTCTAAGGAAATTTCTAAACTTTCACTGGTTTGCATCATTTCTCATTTTGACACTGTTCAGGATTCCTGCACTTTGGTTAAATTCCTCGTCCCGTGAGGTTGTAGAAGTCGTGTGCTGCTGCGAAGACCTGCTCCCTTTTCTGACCTCAGACAAATTCAGAGCAGGAGATGGATGGAGGGCGAGGAGGAGGCCTGAGCCGATGGAGGCGAGCGGACCTGGAGGCAAGGCTTGTGTGGACCTGTCTGCGCCCAGCACCAGTCACCTACAATGGGTAATTGTGCTGCAAGGCTCCGAGGCAAATTCAAGGTCGTGAGATCAGCCGGATCCTCTGTTTACTTCATTCTGAAAGGAGAAAAAAGTTGCTTAAAAAATCTGTGAAATTTATGGCTTTTTTTTTTATTTTGTATTTTACAAATCACAAAACAACTATTTGTGAAGGAAGTCTATTATTTGTCCCTTTTTTTAATTCACTTTGTGGCAGATCTCTCCTGACCCCAGGCAGATAGCTCTTACCTGCACCGATACATTGTAACAAACTCCAGCTCTGAGAACAAAACCCAGCCTCTTGTTGTGAGTTCTAGTTTTACATCTAGACTCTTCACAGCTGAGGTTCCGTCACTTTTATTTTTGAAATCCCAAAAAATAGCAAAAAAAAATCCAAAAAATACTCATCCCCCCATGCGGCAAGAAACGACAAGACTGTGATTACATATGTTCTAAAGAAGGGGCACTCCGCACACTGTAGGGGGTCTGTGCGCCTCTACTGCTCTCTGTTATCAGTCGTTCAGGCCGAGCTGAGAAATCTCCGACCCACCTGAGGTCCTATTTGACCTTGAAGATCTCCACTCCTGAGGACACCCATAGAGGTGAGGGTTCGGGACACGGCAGCGACACAACCAGTCCAGATACATTTGTATCTTTTGAATATTTCTGAATTTTCTTTTTCAGGTGACACGTTTCTGGGCCGCACCGGTCCCTTCATCAGACCAAAGAACAACAGGTTGAATAACTGTAAAGAAAACTTCAAAAGATACAATGTATCTGGACTGGTTGAGCCGGTGCTGTGTCCCACACCCTCCTCTCCGTCTTTGGCTGGCCCGTGGCACCTGGAGGGAGAAGCCTGGCAGCACCAGCCAGGCTTGCATCGGATGTTGCGCTCCCAGCGGAACCCATCTAGGTGAGAGTTTCTGACACACCAGCTCACCAGTTTTCCAAACGGTCCTTCGATGAATCGCTGCTCTCTATTTCTAGTACCTGTAGAGGTGAGTGATACAAGCTCTAGAAGGATGCATGGCGGTACAACTCAAGTTTATGCTATGGAGCCCCATAGTCGCTTGCTATGGCCCTGGTGGCCATAGTGTTCATCACTCAGCTTTTCCAGGAACAGATATAAATAAGGCCCCAGTGCACATTTTTTGCAGATGATCGCACAGACCCATTCATTTGTATGGATCCGCAAAAAAAAAAAAAAAAAAAACGAGCACAAGGCATGTTGCCCCATTCGTATGTCCGTTCCACAGAACTTTTGTCTGTTTTTGCAGAAAAGAAAGGGCAATTTTATAATGGGTTCAACACAGACATCACATGGACGTCATCCTTATTTTAGTAGGATCCGCATTTTCCGATACGATTGTGTGAATAAACCCTAAGGCTAGAAATATTTTTTAACAACTTGACAGAAGAGGATGACGGGAAGGTTCTATGTACAGAGGGATTATGATTTCTAGATACCTGGCAATACCTGGACTTATGCGGATCATTACTTCACTCTGGTCTGGACGCAGCTTCATACATGACAAGAGTGAGACATCTAGTGGACAAGTGCAGTAATGACATCCCTCCCTGGTGTACAGTGTATGTTCTAGGTAGGGATTGCTCAGATATGCACAGAATGTGATCAGGTCACCGAGTCCCAATCTCAGCAAATTTTTTTTTTTTTTCATTTCATTTCTTTTTGCGGCCCGTATGCGGAACTATTTGCTTCAGTGGGGCTGCAAAAAAACGGAAAAGACTCTTTTTGCATTCTATGCCCACGTGGCCGTCCCGCAAAAAAAAAAAATGTCCTATTACTGTCTTCAAGAATAGAACTGTTCTATTAAGGGCCGGACCTTCCTTTCTGCAAAATGCGGAGTGCACACAGCCAGTATCCGTGTTTTGCGGATCCGCAATTTGCGGATTGCAAAACACTCAACATTCATGAGCATGAGCACTTAGATTGATAGTAAAGGCACAGAAAGTGCGAGATTGGTTCAAATGTTGCTACAAAATTATGAAAGAAATGGAAAAAAAAAAGCAAATAAAAATAATAAAAAAATGTAAAAAAAAAAGCAAATAAAAATATTCAAAAAATGAAAAGAATAGCGTATTTGAAGGGAAAGTCACGCCCCAGCGATCAGACTGCGATGCCAGGTCATCAGAAAACCTCTTCTAGGTATACATCTAGCTTGTGAATCCTGGACAAGATGCAACTTAAAGTGGCCCTGGAAAAAGTACTAAAAGGGGCCCCATTTTGTAGTTGGGTCCAAGTTGATGGAAGGCAGGGCCAGCAATACCATATTGTGACACATTATATCACCCCTACAGAGCCAAATACCACAGTCCATCACAAATACTGCCAGCAGCACAAAATACATCCCCAAAAACTTCCACTGGCCGGTCATGAGGAGGACCCAGGCGGCCCCCTGGGCATCGGCCCACCGGGAAATTTCCCTGTAAGGTCTGTGGCCAATCCGCCCCTGACAAGATGTGCATACATTTCTGACAGGTGCAAGTCCTACCTCTGGGACTCATTCCTGCCTCCTGAATGGGGTCCATTGAACGCTGCCAGGAGGACAGAGGAGGTCGGGCCGGTGCAGCTCTCCCCATGCACTGCTATGGGACTTCCATAAAAGAGATGAGCGCACTTCCTCTGCTACTTTTGAATGTCCAGTACAGAGAATGGAGACTAAAGCGTACATTTCAGGTGGGGTGAGGGGGATCCATTCCTGGGATCGTAGCAGATCCCAGAGGTGGAATCCACCAGACATTTGTGGCTTAAGATATAAGACATAAGATACCGTATTTTTCGCCCATAAGATGCAGTTTTCCCCCCCAAATGTTGGGCAAAATGCCCGGCGTCTTATGGGCCGAATACTAATGAGCGCTTCATTAATACCGGAGGATCAGCAGGAAGAGGTGAAGGTTCTGTACTCACCGCTTCCTGGTCCTCCACTCAGCTGTGCTGTGGCTGCTCACAGCGTGAGGGCGCTCTGTGACCTCATGATGTGCCTACCGGTTCACAGCACAGCTGGTGGCAGGAGGAAGAGGATTGTGCCGGAGAAGAGGAGTGGTGGCGTCCGGAGCAGGAGAGGTAAGTGGATTCTTTATTTTATATGCTCTGTGGCATGGGGGCTGATGAGAGGCATGAGGGCTGATGAGAGGCATATGAGGGCTGATGAGAGGCATATGGGGGCTGATGAGAGGCATATGGGGGCTGATGAGAGGCATATGGGGGCTGATGAGAGGCATGAGGGCTGATGAGAGGCATATGGCGGCTGATGAGAGGCATATGGCGGCTGATGAGAGGCATATGGGGGGCTGATGAGAGGCATATGGGGGCTGATGAGAGGCATATGGGGGCTGATGAGAAGACATATGGGGGCTGATGAGAGGCATATGGCGGCTGAATGAGAGGCATATGGGGGGCTGATGAGAGGCATATGGCTGCTGATATGGGAGAGGGCATATGGGGGCTGATGAGAGCATATGGCGCTGATTGAGAGGCATATGGCTGCTGCATAGGAGAGAGGCATATGGGGGCTGATGAGAGGCATATGGCGGCTGATGAGGCATATGGGGGCTGATGAGGGCATATGGCTGAGAGCTGATGAGAGGCATGGGGCTGATGAGAGGCATATGGGGCGCTGTGATGAGGCATATGGGGGCTGATGAGAGGCATATGGGGCTGATGAGAGGCATATGGGGCTGATGAGAGGCATATGGGGCTGATGAGAGGCATATGGGGCTGATGAGAGGCATATGGCGGCTGATGAGAGGCATATGGGGGCTGATGATGGGGGCTGATGAGAGGCATATGGGGGCTGATGAGAGGCATATGGGGCTGAATGAGAGCATATGGGGGCTGATGAGAGGCATATGGGGGCGGCATTGATGAGAGGCATATGGGGCTGATGAGAGGCATATGGGGGCTGATGAAGAGGCATGATGGGCTGATGAGAGGCATATGGGGGCTGATGAGAGGCATATATGGCGGAGACTGATGAGAGGCATATGGGGGCTGATGAGAGGCATATGGGGCTGGCTATGATGAGAGGCATATGGGGGCTGATGAGGGGCTGATGAGAGGGGGGGCATATGGGGGCTGATGAGAGGCATATGGGGGCTGATGAGAGGCATATGGGGCTGCATGATGATGAGAGGCCTGATGAGAGGCATGGGGGCTGATGAGAGGCATGATGGGGGATGAGAGGCATATGGGGCTGATGAGAGCATATGGGGGCTGATGAGAGGCATGGAGGCATGGGGGCTGATGAGAGGCATAATGGGGGCTGATGAGAGGCATATGGGGATGAGAGCATATGGGGGCTGATGAGAGGCATGGGGGCTGAGGGGGCTGCATATGGGGCATATGGGGCTGATGAGAGGCATATTGATGGGGCTGATGAGAGGTGATGAGAGGCATGGGGGCTGATGAGAGGCATGAGGGCTGAGAGGAGCATATGGGGGGGGGCTGATGAGAGGCATTGGGGGCTATGAGAGGCTGAGAGGCATGGGGCTGATGAGAGGCATATGAGGGCATGGGGGCCTGATGAGAGGCATGGGGGCTGATGAGAGGCATAGGGGGGCTGATGAGAGGCATGGGGGCTGATGAGAGGCATTGGGGGCTGATGAGAGGCATGAGGGGCTGATGAGAGGCATATGAGATGATGAGCATCATGGGGGCTGATGAGAGGCATATGGGGGCTGATGAGAGAGCATATGGGGGCTGATGAGAGGGGGGGCTGAATATGGGGGAGAGGCTGATGAGGGGCATAATGGGGGCTGATGAGAGGCATATGGGGGCTGATGAGAGGCATATGGGGCTGATGAGAGCATATGAGGGCTGATGAGAGGCATGGGGCTGATGAAAGGCATGGCTGATGAATGAGAGGCATATGGGGGCTGATGAGAGGCATATGGGGGCTGATGAGAGGCATATGGGGGCTGATGAGAGGCATATGGGGCTGATGAGAGGTGGGGGCTGATGAGAGGCATGGGGGCTGATTATGATGGGGCTGATGAGAGGCATGAGGGGGCTGATGAGAGGCATATGGGGGCTGATGAGAGGCATATGGGGCTGATGAGAGGCATATGGGGGCTGATGAGAGGCATGGGCTGATGAGAGGCATATGAGGGCTGATGAGAGGCATATGGGGATGGGCTGATGAGAGGCATGGGGCTGATGAGAGGCATGGGGCTGATGAGGGGAGAGCATATGGGGTGATGAGAGGCATGGGCTGATGAGGCATATGGCATGAAGGCATGGGCTGATGGAGGCATATGAGGGCTGATGAGAGGCATATGGGGGCTGATGAGAATGGCATGGAGGGCTGATGAGAGGCATATGGGGGCTGATGAGCATATGAATGAGAGGCATGGGGCTGATGATGAAGGCATGAGAGGCTGATGAGAGGCATATGGGGGCATATGATGAGAGCATATGGGGGATGGAGAGAGGCTATGGGGCTGATGAGGCATGGGGCTGATGAGAGGCATATGAGGGGATGATGAGAGGCATTGGGGCTGATGAGAGGCATATGGGGCTGATGAGGGCATGGGGCTGATGAGAGGCATGATGAGGGCTGATGAGAGGGCATATGGGGCTGATGAGAGGCATCATGAGAGGCATGAGAGGCATGAAGGCATATGGGCATGGGGCTGCATGAGAGGCATGAGGGCTGATGAGAGGCATATGGGGGCTGATGAGAGGGCATATGGGGCTGATGAGAGGCATATGGGGCTGATGAGAGGCATATGGGGCTGATGAGAGGCATATGGGGGCTGATGAGACATATGGGCTGATGAGAGGCATGGGCTGATGAGAGGCATCATGGGGCTGATGAGAGGCATATGAGGGCTGATGAGAGGCATGGGGCTGATGAGAGGGCATATGGGGCTGATGAGAGGCATATGAGGGGCTTGATGAGAGGCATTACTGATGGGGGACTGATGAGAGGCATATGAGGCTTGCATGAGAGGCATGGGGCTGATGAAGGCATGAGAGCTGATGAGAGGCATATGGGGCTGATGAGAGGCATATGGGGCTGATGGGGGGGCTGATGAGAGGCATATGGGCTGATGAGAGGCATATGGGGGCTGATGATTATGCATAGAGGCATATGGCTGATGAGGGGCATTATGGGGGCTGATGAGAGGCATGGGGCTGATGAGGGCATGAGGGCTGATGAGAGGCTATGAGGGGCTGATGAGAGGCATATGGGCTGATGAGAGCATATGGGGCTGATGAGAGCATATGGCATATGGGGGGCTGATGAAGAGGCATATGGGGCTGATGAGAGGGCTATGGGTGGCTATGAGAGGCATATGGGGCTGATGAGAGGCTATGGGGGGCTGATGAGAGGCATGAGGGGCTGATGAGAGGCATATGGGGGTGATGAGAGCATGGGGCTGATGAGAGGCATGAGAGGCATATGGGGGCTGATGAGAGGCATATGGGGGCTGATGAGAGGCATGAGAGCATGGGGGTGAGATGAGAGAGCATATGAGAGGCATGATGATGAGAGGCATTATGAGGGCTATGAGAATATGGGGCTGATGAGAGGCATATGGGGGCTGATGAGAGGCATGAGGGCTGATGAGAGGCATGAGGGCTGATGAGAGGCATGGGGCTGATGAGAGGCATATGAGAGGCATGGGGGCTGATGAGAGGCATGATGAGGGGCTGATGAGAGGCATATGGGGGCTGATGAGAGGCAGGGGGCTGATGAGAGGCATGAGGAGGCATATGGGCTGATGAGAGAATGGGGCTGATGAGAGGCTGATGATGAGGGCTGATGAGAGGCATATGGGGGCTGATGAGAGGCATATGGGGGCTGATGAGAGGCATATGAGGGCTGATGAGAGGCATGGGGCTGATGAGAGGCATATGGGGGCTGATGAGAGGCATGGGGCTGATGAGAGGCATGGGGCTGATGAGAGGCATGGGGGCTGATGAGAGGCATATGGAGGGCTGATGAGGGCATATGAGGGCTGATGAGAGATATGGGAGCATGATGAGGCTATGGGGCTGATGAGAGGCATATGGGGCTGATGATATGGAGGCATATGGGGGCATGATGAGAGGGGGCTGATGAGAGGCATGATGATGGGCTATGAGAGGCATATGGGGGCTGCTGATGAGAGGCATATGATGGGGCTGATGAGAGGCATGAGAGGCCATATGGGGCTGTGAGGGCTGATGGGGCTGATATGAGAGGCATATGATGGGGGCTGATGAGAGGCATATGAGGGCTGATGAGAGGCATGGGGCTGATGAGAGGCATGGGGCATGAGAGGCTGATGATGAGGGCATGATGATGGGGCTGATGAGAGGCATATGGGGCTGATGAGAGGCATATGAGGGCTGAGCTGATGAGAGGCATGGGGCTGATAGAGGCATATGGGGCTATGAGAGGCATATGGGCTGACATGGGGCTGAGAGGGCATATGAGGGGCTGATGAGAGGCATATGGGGGCTGATGAGAGGCATATGAGAGGCTGATGAGAGCCTGATGAGAGGCTGGGGCTGATGAGAGGCATGAAAGCATGAGGGCTGATGAGAGGCATGGGGCTGATGAAAGGCATGAGGGCTGATGAGAGACTGATGATGGGGATGAGGATGAGAGGCATATGAGGCATGATGAGAGCATGGGGGCTGATGAGAGGCTGATGATGGGGCAGATGAGAGCATATGGGGGCTGATGAGAGGCATATGGGGGCTGATGAGAGGCATATGGGGCTGATGAGAGGCATGGGGCTGATGAGAGGCATGGGGCTGATGAGAGGCATATGGGGCTGATGAGAGGCATATGGGGATGAGAGACATATGGGGGCTGATGAGAGGCATATGGGGGCTGATGAGAGGCATGCTGGGGCATGATGAGAGGCATATGGGGGCTGATGAGAGGCATGGGGCTCTTATCTGAGGTATGATTGGGGGTCTGTTCTGAGTTCTTGTTGGGGTCTGATTAACATTGGACGTCTGATCTGAGGTCTGATTAACATTGTAGGTCTGATTGGGGCTGTCAGCTAAGGTCTGATTAACACTGGTGCTCTGACCTGAGGTCTAATGAAAAATATTTTTTCTTATTGTCCTCCTCTAAAACCTAGGTGCGTCGCAAAAAATACTCATCCTTTAATAGTCCCACCATTGGGAAATTCACAGTGGTACAGCAGCACATAGAATACAAAAACTCCAAAATAAAGGCATTACAGTGACAGTAGATTATAGATTTTAAAAAAATGTAAAAAAAAAAAATAAGGGTTATAAATATCACAGCTCATAGAATTGAGTCTCTGGATGGAACTACAGGAACCTGTAGGTGATGAGTGCAGTCCTTCTCTGCTTGGGTCAGTGTTGGTTGTACAGCCACAGGGAGGAATGACTTCCGATATCGCTCTTTTTCATACTTGGAGTGAAGCTGCCGGTCACTGCCGGTACTGCCCAATGCTATCACTGTCTCATGCATGGAATGGGAGTTCTTCTCCAGCATGGAGATCAGCTCGGATAGTATCCTTCTCTCCCCTACCACCTACACTGGTTCTATGGGGCTCCCTAGGACGGAGCTGGCCCTTCTAATCAGTTTGTCAAGTATCTTCCTCTACCTGGTTGAGATACTGCTACCCTAGGAGGCCACCACAGAGTTCAGAAAGGCCGTAAGAAGTGCCCTCTGCACTCCACAAGCTCACAGCCTCCTAAGCAGGTAAAGCCTTCTGTGGCCCTTTCTGTATAGTGCGTCCATGTTATCTGCCCCGTCCAGCTTATTATTGAGGAGCACACCAAGGTACTTATTAGAGTTGAATACCTCAATGTCCGCCCCTGGATGTCCACTGGTTTAGGAGGATGTCTATGCTTGCGGAAGTCCACAACCATCTCCTTAGTCTTCCCAGTACTGATCCTAAGGTGGTTCTGCTGGCACCAATCCACAAATTCCCTGGTCGATTCTCTGTACTCCTCGTATGTGATGAGGCCTACTACTGGCAAGTCATCAGAGAACTTCTGTAAGAAGCAGCTAGATGAGTTGTATCTGACATCTGCAGTGTACAGAGTGAAGAGGAAGGGAACAAGAACTGTACCCTGAGGAGCCCCTGTACTACAGATCACTGTGTACGACACATAGTCCCGGACTCTCACATACTTGGTTTGTCAGGTAGTCTAGGATTCATTTGGACAGGTGATGGTCCACTCCCACAAGATTCTATTCTAAGGATGGGTCATCAGTATCAGAATCTTGGAAAACCTCTTTAAGGGGATGAATCCTTGTATTTCAAGATGCACAATAGGACTAAATGGTGGCCATAATTGCTGCCGAGCAGCCACAGGCGTAAAGACTGCACATATATATATCCATTAAATAACTGGATTGGCTGAGGCTGGTCCGTTCTTGATAAAAATTTGTGTCTTGCGGGATCAGATGCCCACCAACCAAAGCTTTATTGTCTCTTTTCCACAACAGATTAACATTTTACATGAAAAACCTTTAAATTGGCCTCAATCCAGAGCAGGAGAGATTATCAGATAACACAGGCGCAAGGTGACCAGCACATGGTGCCCGCGTGGCATTGAGTTCTCACATCAGGATTGTGTCATCTTCACTTTTACTAAGACGATTCCATAAATACGTTTGACCTTAATCCTTATCTGCATAATCCACCTCAGAGGAAAGTCTCTCCTCACGATGAATGAAGAACGAGACGCTTCCAGAGGATGAGCCCGAACCACCAATGACCATGGAAACAAAGCATTTAAGATCCAGGAGGACAAATCACACAACATCTATTCACCCCGTGAGTATCTCTGGTGTGTGCCCAGTCCTTTCTGATGTCTCTCGGGTGTAGATGTAATCTATCTATGATGTCTCTCCAGTGTAAGTCTAGTATATCTATGATGTCTCTCTGGTGTAGATCTAGTATATCTATGATTTCTCTCTGGTGTAGATCTAGTATATCTATGATGTCTCTGGTGTAGATCTAGTATATCTATGATGTCTCTGGTGTAGATCTAGTATATTTATGATGTCTCTCCTGTGTAGATCTAGTATATCTATGATGTCTCTCTGGTGTAGATCTAGTATATCTATGATGTCTCTCTGGTGTAGATCTAGTATATCTATGATGTCTCCGGTGTAGATCTAGTATATCTATGATGTCTCTCTGGTGTAGATCTAGTATATCTATGATGTCTCTGGTGTAGATCTAGTATATCTATGATATGTCTCTGTGTAGATATAGTATATCTATGATGTATCTCTGGTGTAGATATAGTATATCTATGATGTCTCTCTGGTGTAGATCTAGTATATCTATGATGTCTCTCTGGTGTAGATCTAGTATATCTATGATGTCTCCGGTATAGATCTAGTATATCTATGATGTCTCCGGTGTAGATCTAGTATATCTATGATGTCTCTCTGGTGTAGATCTAGTATATCTATGATGTCTCTGGTGTAGATCTAGTATATCTATGATATGTCTCTGGTGTAGATATAGTATATCTATGATGTATCTCCGGTGTAGATATAGTATATCTATGATGTCTCTCTGGTGTAGATCTAGTATATCTATGATGTCTCTCTGGTGTAGATCTAGTATATCTATGATGTCTCCGGTATAGATCTAGTATATCTATGATGTCTCCGGTGTAGATCTAGTATATCTATGATGTCTCTCTGGTGTAGATCTAGTATATCTATGATGTCTCTCTGGTGTAGATCTAGTATATCTATGATGTGTCTGGTGTAGATCTAGTATATCTATTATGTCTCTGGTGTAGATCTAGTATATCTATGATGTCTCTGTGTAGATCTAGAATATCTATGATGTCTCTGGTGTAGATCTAGTATATCTATGATGTCTCTCTGGAGTAGATCTAGTATATCTATGATGTGTCTGGTGTAGATCTAGTATATCTATGATGTATCTCTGGTGTAGATCTAGTATATCTATGATGTCTCTCTGGTGTAGATCTAGTATGTATATGATGTCTCTCTGGTGTAGATCTAGTATATCTATGATGTGTCTCCGGTGTAGATCTAGTATATCTATGATGTCTCTCTGGTGTAGATCTAGTATATCTATGATGTCTCTCTGGTGTAGATCTAGTATATCTATGACGTCTCTCTGGTGTAGATCTAGTATATCTATGATGTCTCTGGTGTAGATATAGTATATCTATTATGTCTCTCTGGTGTAGATCTAGTATATCTATGATGTCTCTGGTGTAGATCTAGTATATCTATGATGTCTCTCTGGTGTAGATCTAGTATATCTATGATGTCTCTCTGGTGTAGATCTAGTATATCTATGATGTCTCTGGTGTAGATCTAGTATATCTATGATGTCTCTCTGGAGTAGATCTAGTATATCTATGATGTCTCTGGTGTAGATCTAGTATATCTATTATGTCTCTCTGGTGTAGATCTAGTATATCTATGATGTCTCTGGTGTAGATCTAGTATATTTATGATGTCTCTGGTGTAGATATAGTATATCTATGATGTCTCTCTGGTGTAGATCTAGTATATCTATGATGTCTCTGGTGTAGATGTAATATATCTATGATGTCTCTCTGGTGTAGATCTAGTATATCTATGATGTCTCTCTGGAGTAGATCTAGTATATCTATGATGTCTCTGGTGTAGATGTAATATATCTATGATGTCTCTCTGGTGTAGATCTAGTATATCTATGATGTCTCTGGTGTAGATGTAATATATCTATGATGTCTCTCTGGTGTAGATCTAGTATATCTATGATGTCTCTGGTGTAGATGTAATATATCTATGATGTCTCCGGTGTAGATCTAGTATATCTATGATGTCTCTGGTGTAGATCTAGTATATCTATGATGTCTCTGGTGTAGATATAGTATATCTATGATGTCTCTGGTGTAGATCTAGTATATCTATGATGTCTCTCTGGTGTAGATCTAGTATATCTATGATGTCTCTGGTGTAGATGTAATATATCTATGATGTCTCCGGTGTAGATCTAGTATATCTATGATGTATCTGGTGTAGATAGATAGATAACAGATATTAGATAGATAGATAGATAGATAGATAGATATGCAGAGTTCTCATCACATAGAAATCATATTATTGTGTTTAGGTAGTATTATAACTTTAATATTCTTATGTGCATTTATTTATTCTTTATTTTCAGCCTTCATTGAACAAGGAGGTTCTTGAGCCTTGTAACAGAAATAATGAAAAAATTACAATCATTGACAATGAGGTTCCGCCTTTGGTCAAAAGTACCACAATTGGCTTAGTAAAACCATCTCTAAAGAAAGACAGAAAGTTTCTAAAGAAAAACTTATTGATCTCAAGTCCAGAAACTGCTCTGATGGAAGGAGAAGTGATAACTATCGGGGGTCTTTGCAAAAATCTCAATTCTTTGAAAGTTTCATCAAACGATTCAAAAAACGTGGACAATTTCCCACCAAAGCGACCACTTAAATTGGCTCCATTAGAACTTCCGACACAAGTGAAAGAGGCACAAATGAAAAAAATCGCAACAATGGCCGACAGTGTCTATGTGACTGAACAAAAGCCTTCGAGACTCAGAGTTCACACCCCATATCGATGCCTCACCAAGAGAGACCAACTGCCGAAGACCAGAATGGAGGAGAACAAACTTCCAAGACTTCCAGAAGATGTCGTTTCCACCAAGGACAATGTATTGATTAAAAGTTCATCAGCTACAACAAAATCACTTCCTCAAGATTTACGACTGGGCGGGCCAAGGATATCCATGATGAAAGCAGAAAGCAGACATGTAGATGATTCCACAACTAAGACTATCTCATCAAATCAAGATTCAACTCAGAACATCTCAGTCAATGGACCGGCAGGGAACTACATAGAGATGAAAACTGTTGGGAAATTAGGTTATTGAAGGGGATGTCACATGAAAAACACTCATATTATCCATTCAAAAGATAGGTGTTAAATGTTTGACTGCTGGACACCCCACCATCACTGGTCACTAGAATGGGGGTCCCAAGCTGTGGTGGTCACACACTTTTAAAAGTCTATGAGACTGAGGAAGATGGCTGAGGATAGTGCTTTGCTATCTTGGTCAGTTCTGTAGGCATTGGCTTGAGCATCATGAATCATGATGCGTTCTTGGATAGGTGATATAGGTTTCTAGTGGGGTGATCCCTTTAAGAAAAAAAATGGGAACAAATTTATCAGTAGAGAACAGAATAGTGTGCAAAAAATATGAGAGAATCATACTTAAAGAGAGTGTGTCATCAGGAAATAATCTGTTCTTAAAGGGGTTATCCAGGTAAAGATAATGATGACCTATCATCAGGATAGGTCATCATTAGTGATGAGTGAAGTGAGCTTCAGATCCTAGATGCGAAGTCACTTTAATCAAAACGTTGGTAGATCCATCTCCGTACAGTATTAAAATGTACGCCCTCCGACGAGACGAAGACTCGCAAGGGTTCGTTGAATAACTTCGGTATTGCTATGATTTTTAAACTGAGAAACCATTTTAAAACTTTGATCCAAACTCAGCTTCAGTTTCCACTGGTACATTAAAATTTAGTTGATTTTTATTTTTTTTAGATTTTCCATGTCACTAAAAAATCTCCTAAAATCATGTATTTTTTTCCACTGACCACTAGGCCTAATAATATGTAGAGACCTTCTGGTCTGTATAGGTAACCTTTCGCTAGCCATCTCATTATCATTACAGGCAGGATTAGAATGGCAGATATCACCTCTGTCCTGTCATGCCCAGAAAACTCTCCCATAGAGGTCAATTGGGGAGATTTACCAAACTGGTGTAAAGGAAAAAAATATATATAAACAATTCAGCAGCACTCTGCAAACCAAATAAAGTACAAAAATGTCACCGTAATAGAAAGTATTCTGGAGCTAATGCTACGTTTGTTTAATAAATTTGAGATTCTTGGCAAATATATTTTGTACAAAATTATTTGGGCCGGTCTGCCAAATGTCAAGGCGATCTCTGTAAGACGGGAACCTAACACAAAATACTACCTGTTATGTGCCATAGCAACCACTGTAAAATTCAGCGAGTGCAGGTTCCACATGCATGCTGGGTCCACTCTGCTTTTAATCATATTTGGTGCCAGAACAGCCTCCATTAAATCCAGTGAATGAAGGTACCAACATGCATGCTGAGCCCACGCTATACCTCACCTGGTGCCAGATGACTACCACTGAATACAATGAGAGTCTACTGTATACCTCTCCTGGTACCAAATGGCTTCCAGTGAGTGCGGGGAGAGCAGGCTACAGCTTTAGGGCCCATTCAGACGGCCGTATTATCGCGGGTCCACAATAATGCGGACCCGCAATGCTATGGCTTCCGCCCGGCATGTGTTCCCCAGCTCTGCGGAACACACAGCCTGGCGCCCCATTGAAAATGCCTATACTTGTCCGCTCATGCGGACAAGTAAAGGGCATGTTTTGTCTTTTTGTGCGGAGCCGCGGCTGCCCGCTCTCATAGAGGTGAATGGGGCCTCATCTATTCCGCTACATTGCGGAATAGATGCGGACCCATTCACACAGTCGTATGAATGGGCCCTTATACTTAGGCCCCATTCACACGACCGTATGTATTCCGTGATCCGTATAAAAACGGAACGGAAGACATATGGAAAGTCTTTCGTAGTGTTCCGCAATTTTGTGGACCCATTGACTTTAATGGGGCTACGGATGTGATTTTGCGGCCAAGTATAGGACATATTTTATTTTTTTTTTGCGGGGGAACTTCTGTGAGATACGGGATGCGGAATACACACGGTGTGCATTCCGCATTTTTTTCTCCTATGGAAAAATGAATGGGTCCGTATGGTTCCGCATCTTATCCTCAAAAATGCGGATAAGATGCGGAAATGTACATACGGTCGTGTGAATGTGGCCTTATACTAATTAAAATCAGCCTATGGGGCAGACAGGCTGGTCAGGAGTGCACGACTAAATGGAGCAGCCACACCTCCAGTACAAACTGCAAAGACAAAGGGGGTCAGTCAGCACATCCCAGTGCGCAGGTGCATGCTGCCGTGGCTAGATACACAAAGGAAAAATATATATATATATACAATGCAACAGCACTCTGCAAACTGGTGTAAAGTAGAACTGGCTTAGTTGCCCATAGCAACCAATCAGATTCCACCTTTCATTTTCCAAAGGGGCTGTGAAAAATGTGGCTGTTGTGAAAGAACAGGAAGTATTGACATAGTATTAGGTCTAGTGGCCAGTATGAAAATTGCAGGATTAAAAGATTTAAGAAAAAAATAAAGTAGTCAGAATAGGCCAGCTTCATCTAGACCTCCCATAGAGGTCAGTGGAGAGGTGACCACACATGCATGGTGCGCTCTCCATACACTGCTATGGGAGTTCTGGAAATAGCCAATTGAGCTACAGTAACTCGGTTCTTTTCCCATAGAGAAAGCACAGTGCTCTCTCCTTTGCTTTGGAGAGCCCTCTCTAGAGATTAGACATAGTAATAAAGTTTATAAGGGTGAATAAAAAATGTCTAGTCAGTTCGACCTGTTATCCTGCAAGGTGATCCAGAGGAAGACAATTTTTTCTTACTTTAGGGGAAATAAATTCCTTCCCGACTCCAATCAGACATCAGAATAACTCCCTGGATCAACGACCCCTCTCTAGTAACTATAACCTGTAATATTATTACCCTCCAGAAATACATCCAGGCCCCTCCTGATCTCTTATAGTGAACTTATCATCACCACCTCCTCAGGCAGAGAGTTCCATAGTCTCACTGCTCTTACCGTAAAGAATCCTCTTCTATGTTTGTGTACAAACCTTCTTTCCTCCAGACGCAGAGGATGTCCCCTCGTCACAGTCACAGTCCTGGGGATAAATAGATGATAAACTTCACCTTCTTCTGTGCCTCCCACCTTTCATACTATAGATTGGATATGTTTTTAATATTACTTCAAGTCCTGTTTAGGGTTGAAAACACCACAACAGGCCTCAATTTGTGGTCAGATCTGATCCCTATATCTATTGAATTTGCAGACCCAGGCACAATACCCCGGCTTATATTTGGCGCCTAAACGACTACATTTTAGGACATCCAGATTACTAGAATTTTTTTACTTTAATGCTCACTCTTCTCCTAACTTATTTGCAGTATGTGCAGCATCCCAGAATAGGGAACTTGCAAGCTGTACTTGTTATGTGATCAAAGGTGATGTTCTTTAATGCATTGTAAAGCCCAGTATAGTTTTATATGGATCAGTTAGGGTTAATAATCCTGACTCTGCCCCTGTAGGAAATTAGATGTTGGACTTAGATCTGCCCCTAGCTCCTACTCCAGGAAAAGAGATAGAAAGAACCAACAAGGGCCAGAATGTGCATGGCTGAGCACTGGAGTCAGTCAGCAAGGCACTTGCTGTTTAAGGGCTCATGCACATGACAGTTGCCCGTCAGTGGCCGTATTGCGGCCCACATAATGCGGGTCCGCAATACATGGGCACCGGTCGTGTGCACCCCGCATCACGGATCGCGAACACATTCAGTTGAGTGCTTCTGTGGTGTTTCTGGCCGTTCCGTGTACCATGGGATGCGGAACGCGGACCCCATTCAAGTGAATGGGTCCGCGATCCAAATGCGGCGGCCCCGCTGTCCGTGGTCATGCATTGTGGACCGCAAATTGAGGTCCACAGCACGGGCACTGGCTGGACACATTCGTGTGTATGAGCCCTGTCTAATAGAGACTTTACTGCAGTGAGAGGAACATTGCTGATACACCCTTCACACTTTGGAACGGTCTGGCCAACCATATCTCGATCCTGTTTCCCTCAGCTGAGAATTACAATGCCCTTTGCAACAACCTTATTGCCAGCCGTAGTTTCTGCAGAGGGAGATTTTGTAGAGATAGAGGGAAAGAATATTACAACTCCCATCCTTGCTCCAATCCATACATTGCTATTTGGGAAGATTTGCACTATGAATTATTTGGAACTGTGTTTTGATACAGTTTGATGTACTACAGCTCCAAATCCACACTTAAAGGGGTTATCCCACGAATAATGTAAAAAATGAAGATCAGACATCATATAGTACATGACAATCTCTTTCTAACAAAGCTAGAACCAGCCCTGTACCTCACATGGATCCAGAGATCTCCACATTCATTGCTCTGCTAGATTCATCTCAAGCTGACAGCTCAAGGGGAGTGTCTTTTCTGCTGCAGCTCAGGAGGTGTGTCTCATCTCTCCCTATCACAGTTCAGGGGGCGTGTCTCATCTCTCCCTATCACAGCTCAGGGGGTGTGTCTCATCTCTCCCTATCACAGCTCAGGGGGCGTGTCTCAGCTCTCCCTCTCACAGCTCAGGAGACAGTTTAAAGTTGAAACTGAGCATGTGCGGCCTGCTCAGTGAATAGGTCAAAGAAATAAGAAATTAAGTGGTCCTATACAGATACATTTTATTGAATAACTCAGTAGCTATACAACATTTTTAATTACATGCAATTACAAAAGTATTCAGATCCAGGGGCTGGTTTGAAAACTGTAGAATATTTTAGAGATATATTTGTTTTCTATGTCTGGCCTGGTTACTGACTCCAGCATCATACGCCGACCTCAGCACCTACACTCCCTGTCTTGTGGACATACAAAACGTTAATATCCGAGGCACCCTGACTAACCTCAAGTAGGAGCCTCCACATAAGGGTGTGCCTTGAGGGAAGAAAGGGTGCAGTCTCCTATAACTGCCCTGGCCCTAGGGAGTATCAATGTAAGGATTGCCACTGTCAATAAATATTCAGCCAGAGCCACTACCACTCCCATCCTCTGCTCCCCTCCTCCAGGGCTTGCAGCATATGGAATGCATACAAATGTTTATATGTGGACTATTTATTCAAAACTCAAACTCTATTAAAAAAATAAATAAGAAATAAAAGATTTGTAACATTCATTTTAAAATTTCAAAGCTAGAAAACAAAAAGTCCCCTCCTCCTAATAACTCCATGACCTTTACAAAATTAAGAGATGACCTTTAACAACTCTTAAGGTCCAACTATGATATAATAGGAAATAAACTCAATTTGTATGAAAATGATAACAGACCTGGGAGGTTTCTAGTACAGCAGTTTCACCACAAACAACGTGTTGCCCACTTACTTGAGCCAAATGGCAAAAAAAATCTGTATTTTATGTATATATACACTGTATTTTTCACTTTATAGGATACACTTTTTCCCCCTAAAGTAAAAAAGTTAGTACGTCTTATAAAGTGAACCTGCCCAGAAGCAATGCTGACAGGAGGGTCCCACCAGTGTGAGGCGGCACCCTCTAGGAGAAGTGGGGGCCAGCTCTTCCGTTCCTCAAAATACAGAATGCACACTGTATATTTTGCGGATCCGTACTTTATACGGTCGTGTGCATGAGCCCTAAGGTCAATGGTACTGATTTTCAGTGGCAGGATTTTCTGCCACGTGTGAAGTTAAAAGTTTACAAAGACTTAGGCCCCATTCACACGAGCAGAACACACGCTGTATTATTGCGGGTCCTCAATAACACGGCCGTATGAATGGGGCCTTATTCATTCTCTCATATGGTCAGGCAGTAAATCCTGGAACCCAAATTTCAGTTATGACCACAATTTGGAAATATGGTAGAACGGGCTCACCTGATATGGAAAAATATTATCAAGCCATATTATTAGATCACACAAAATTTTGGTGGCGTTGTTTACCCTAACGAGGACGGGATCAAACCAAAGGACACTATATTAGGCCAAGTTCACACTGATTTGGTCAGTTATTTCCATCAGTTATTGTGAGCCAAGACCAGGTGCAAGAATACGTGCAAATCTTTCCCTACCTGATCTTTGAGGAGGCTTTTTATACATTTCTTATTTTCTTTTGATTTTTAAAAACTTTTCTTTACTTTTTAAAAAAAAATGTTTTTAGCCCTCCTAGGGGACCTGAGCATACGGTCAGATTGCCTTTCTCACACTAAGGGTCCATTCACACGTCCTGTTTTTCTTTCCTGATCCAATCCGCATCCGATCAGCAAATCATGCGGATAGGATGCGGATCCATTCATTTCAATGAGTCCTGAAAAAATGCGGACAGCACTCCGTATACTGTCCGCATCCGTTGTTCCGTTCTGTTATGCGGATCCGCAAATAAGATAGAGCTTGTCCTACTTTTGTCCGCATATGCGGTCCGTGGTCCCATTATAGTCAATGGGTCTGCAAAAAATGCGGATGATATGCGGAATGCATCAATATATCATCCGCAACTGCGGATCCGTTTGCAGGAAATAGAAAGAAAAACCCTACCTACATATATTCCGCCTTCCTTTTTTTTGCGGAAAAATGGAATGGATGCGGATGTACAATTGGTAAAAACGGAAGGTTTCGCGGAAACACAGATCCACAAAAAACAGACCGCAAATCTGGAAAAGAAAAATACGGATGTGTGAAAAAAAATTCTCCTCAGTGACCTCCCTATCCATCCGTTTGCATGGACACGTCACTGTGGTTCACCTGATTAAAACGCTGTTTCTCTTTTGTTGATCCGAGGCTCCATTTCCGAATCATGATACTTTAACTTAATATGCAAATTAGGCCTTTAGTGCAATGAGGGCATCACCGTTGCTCTGGTTGTACCCATGCTCTGCTCCTTTCTGTGGCCAGCCCCTCCTTTGCTCCTTTAATTGACAGTGCCAGGTAGTGGGAAAACAGCCAAGAAAGGAGCGGAGCTCGGGTGCAACAAGAAAAACGGTGACTCCCTCATTGCACCAAACATCAAATTTGAATATTAAGAAAAACTATCATAATTCGAAAATGGAGACTGGGATAAACAGCGCTAATCAGGTGAACCACAGCTATGTGTTGATGGAAGCAAGATGGAGCATCACTTGAAAGGGTCGTCATCACATTTTCTAAGCCTCCGCCATGGATTTATTCCAGAACTGTGGAGCCCTGCAGATGGATTGTGGTCGGAGGACAAGTCAGCGCAGCGCCCGACATAAATCAGCAGGATGTCCCCATCTTCTTAAGGTCTCCTGGTCTTCTCCCTGTATGCGCCGTACTGCAGGCATCTACTTGAGATTCTTGTCTCTTTCAAGTGATGCTCAGGAATGCAGATAATCTGCAATCAATAATGGAGCAGATTCTCCCGGACATCGGCTGATTTATTAAAGCGCAGGAGATGATGAAAAACCCAATTCTGTAATAATAACGCTGCTTAACCTCTACTCATCTTTTTGATAAATGAAGCAGAAAGGAAATTCTTAAAATACCTTTATTTAACTGTAAAGCCACAGATTATTAATTTAATCTCATACTGCAACAATAATAATTAGTAAAATTATTATAATTTATTACCAATATTTTATTATTATTATTATTATTATTATTATTATTATTATTATTATTATTATTATTTTACTATTATTTTAACATTATTTTTATATTATTATTATTATTATTATATTTATTAACATTATAATTTTCCACAATTTATTATTTTTGCATTATTTTTATCCAATGCTAGTGCTTTTTATGATTGTTTTACCATTTATTATCATTCATTATTATTACTACTATTATGTTAATAACATAATATTTTATATTAGACACCATAAATATTATATTAAATTGTAATATAAAAAACAATATTTATTATTATTATTATTATTATTATTATTATTATTATTATTTACTTTGCTACTATAATACTACTACTTATACTACTAATTATAATTCTATTTATAATGTTATTACTGTTGCTATGATTATGTTTTTTTATCATTTATTATTATTAGTTATTTATTACTACTCACATATTTTTTTATCATGGTCATTATATTATTATTTTTATTTTTTTACGATTGAATATGATATTATAATTTTTTAATGATGATTATTGTTCATGTTTTCATTTATTAATACATTTATTTGTATTTCTTTTGTATTTAAGATTATGTAAAAAAAGCCCTTCTTGTAGTGTTCACGTACAACAGGAATACTTTTGAATTTTGAAACAGATTTTTTAATTTTTTTTTTTTACTGTATAGAATGCAGTGAAATAAGTCTAGGGCTCTGTCATACTATTTTTTTTAACCCCTTCAGAACTCAGCTTATCCATCATTCAGAGTTCATAAATGTATTTTATTATTTTTTTTACTATCAGGCCTTTTTTGTAGGACAAGTTGTAGTTGTTATTGGCTACATATATATTTTGTGTCTTTAAAATATGTGAATAATTCCTGAAAAAACTTGTTCTATTGTATATGCTATTCAGCAATAATTAGAGATGAGCAAACATGCTCATAACGAGCACTGTACCGCTCGGCTCCCCTGCGCTCACATGGGCGCCGGCAGCCGCTTCCGTCCTCCTCACCCGACGGAAGCGGCTGCCTGCGCCCATGCGAGCCGAGCGGTACAGTGCTCGTTACGAGCACGTTCGCTCATCTCTAGCAATAATCAGTTATAAATGTATAGTACATATAATCCTGATTATGGGGATAATACAAAAAGTGTGCCTATAATGTTTGATGGTTTCAAACTTAACCCCTTAGTGATAAGTCTGTTTTAGGCCCTACTAACCAAACTTTTCTTCACCTTTTTTTTCATCGTCGTCTTCTGAGAGCTATAACTTTTTTATTTTTCTGTCTATGTAGCTGTATGAAGGCTTGTTTTTTTACGGGACAAGCCCCCGCAGTCCGCTACATGGGAGACCCATGCAGGGTCGGGACTAGGGGTAGGCGGGGGAGGCGACCGCCTAGGGCGCCATCTGGAGGGGGGCGCAGCCACAGGGGGGGTCCAACGGGTCTGGACCCCCCCCTAGAACCATTCACTTTTCTTTTTTTTTTTTAATTCCTCAGGGCCGCACCGCCGATCGCCATCGGCGGTGCGGCCCTGGATCTAAGTGCAGTCGGCGTGTGGGGGCAGTAGGAGTTGAGCGCTTCCATTGTGGAAGCGCTCATCTCTATATTCATCTGTATCGCCGTCCTCAGGACAGCGATACAGTTGCCTGTGCTGCGGCAGGGGAGGGAGAGGCGTCTCTCTTCCCTGTTCTTCTGATAGGCTGTAGGCACTAATGGCTGTGGCCTATCAGAGGCCAACTCAGGCAGCGCGATGACGTCATTATCATCACGCCACCTGAGCCGGGCAGCACACAGCGCAGGACACAGGCCGGAAGAGGCCTGCACCTCATCGCTGCTGATGGAGGTAAGTATTAGTGGTTTTTTTTAATAGATGCCATATTATAGGGGGCACCTGCTGGCAATTTCTCACTGGCACATTAAGTGGGGGGAGAGGAGTACTGTGGGGGCATCTGGGGGCCTTTTTTTGGGCACATTATGGGGGGCAATATAGGGGAGAGCTGGACTATGGGGCATCTGGTGGCACTATAGGGGCACTATGAGGGAAGGGAGCACTATTTTTTGTTGGACTTTATGGGGGCACTATGGCATCTGGTGGCAATAAGGGGGCATTTTTTGTAGGCACATGGGAGACACTATAGGGGAGAGCGGCACTATGGGGCATCTGGTGGCATTATTTGGGGGCAGTATGGGGGGAGTGGAGCACTATAGAGGCATCATTTGGGGGCACTATGGGGGAATCTGGTGGCTCTAAAGGGGCATTTTTTACAGGCACATTATAGGGGGCACTATGGCTTCTGGCACTAAGGGGGCATTTTTTACTGGCACATTATGGGAGGCATTATGGGGCATCTGGTGGCACTATAGGGGCATTATTTTGGGGCACTACGGGGGAGTGGAGCACTATGGGGGGCATCTGGTAACTTTAAAGGGGCATTTTTTACTGGCACATTATAGGGGGCACTATGGCATCTGGCACTTAGGGGGCAATTTTTACTGGCACATTATGGGGGAGAGGAGCACTATAGGGGCATCTGGTGGGGGCAGCAAGAAGGGGCATTTTTTACTGGCATATTATTGGGGACACTATGGGGGCATTTACTGGGGCACTATATAGGGGTATTTTATACTGGCATACATTATGGGGACATTAGCTCAACTGCAGGCACTAAGCGGGGGTATTTCTTGTTCTGTCATATTACAAGGTGAATTATTACTACTTGGGGGTATTATGGTGAGCTTTACTACTACTGGGGGCTATGGGGAACACGATGTCTAGTATGGGCACTATGGGGGCATTACTATTAAGTGTGCTCTGGCAGATAATTATTTCTATTGGTGGGATTTTGGGGAGCACTGTTACTTTGGGGGGCACCCTGGCACAGTATCAATTTAGCCCAATTATTTTTGGGGGACATTATCTTTATACTATTAGTGTCCGGACGCAGTTATTTTTTAGGGGACTCTGTGCCAATAATTGTTGTAGGGGGCACTATCTGTGTGGTAGTTGTATTTTTCAGGGGACAGTTTCTGCAGTATAGTATTAGGGGGCACAGTATTGGGGGTGGCAGGATGAGGTGTTCAGAAGATGTGAAGATGATGGAAATGTGGGAAACTAATGTCTGTTTGTATCTCTGCAGATACGAGAGATGGCTGAAAAATCTTCATGGTGGTCTGGTCCGAATGGAGAAGATGAGGAAAGAGAACGTCTACAACAAAGGTGACATCACTGGATGTAAGAGGTATGGGGCGCTATGTAGGAGAGGAAGGAGAGGAGATGCTCCAGCTCCTCCCTCTGCCATTTGCAGAAGGAGGATTCAGAGCTGGGTGGATGGTGGTGGGGAACCACAGGCCTTGAGCAGGATCTGAGGAGAGGGGAGGAGCTTTCTTGCTGTAGCCTGCTGTTGTCTATTGTATAATGTGAGGCAGGCAGTGCAGCCAGGACACGTCCTCCCCTGTCTGTATGATGTGTACAGGCGGGACTCAACAATATCATCTCAGCTGTACAGTGTTTGCTGGGAGTGGCTTTATATATTTAGGAGGGGCTTATAATAATGGGCGGGGCCAATTTGGGGGGGCGCCATTTGACTACTTTGCCTAGGGCACCAAACTGCCTAGTCCCGGCACTGGACCCATGCAGCACTTAGACCGGGCTGCCATAAAAAGGCGTCCCAGCCTAAGGCCTCTCAGTGACAGATTTAAAAAGGCATATGGGTGGTCACTAAGAGGTTAAAGCCAGTGGAGAACCAAACAATGAGACATTGCAGCATTTTAGAGTAAAACATGTGATGCTGCTAGCAATTAGGACTGCATAAACTGTACAAAACTGCATAAACCTTAAAGGCTATGTACACCTTTGGGGGGATTTTTTTATTATTATTGCATTTTACTTATTTTGAGCTAAAATAATTTTTTCAGTTGGTCTTTATTAACAATATGGAATCCTTTTTTGTGTACAGAGCTGAAATACTCTCTAGCTGCCGGTGGATTTTTTCCATCATCTATGAAGCAGACTGACTCCTTATCTCTGCACTATGACATTCTAAACACTCATTTTAGCTCAATCCTTACCTTACTGATAAGAACGTGGCTTAAATAAGTGTTTATTACCTTAGTAGTTTATAGATAAGGCTTATTAGATTAAAAGTGAAAGTACCAGTCATACAGTTAAGGTCCTTTTACACGGGCCGATTATCGGCCGAAAAATCGTTCCTAGGAACGCTAGTGCCGATAATCGGCCCGTGTAAAAGTGGCCCTAATCAGCCGACGAACGAGCAAAATGCTCGTTCGTCGGCTGATTGGATCTTTTGTAGAAACCAAAAGATCCAATCTGTCGGGCGCACATCGCCCTGTGTAAACAGGCGATGTGCGCCTGACAGTATGGAGCTTCCTGGCCGCACGAGCGATACAGCGATCACTCGTGCGGCCCGGCGCTCGATTCGTCGGGCAGTGTAAAGGCTCCCTGCCCGAGCGCCGATATCGCTGATCGGTGCTCGGGCAGGGAGAATAATCGGCCCGTCTAAAAGGGCCTTTAGAAAAGCAGTTAACCCTTTGTGACTGAACAGCTCAATATTTTTAATAAAGGCCAACTGAAAATATGATTTTTAGCCAATGCAATCATAAAGAAAATTGACTACAAATGTGTACTTAGCCTTTAAAACAGCTTTCCATTAAATAAAAGCCTTTCTAATACAGTGAGCTCCCTCTAGTGGTGGCTGCACACCACAAGAATTATTTCATCTGTCAAGTCATAAACTCAGATCTCCGCCATACAGATATATTACAGCATGTTATAAGCATATGACTTAGCTTTATCCATCCTCTCCAACTATAGTTCTAATTTAATTTAATTTAATTAGTTTGCAAACTATAGAAGCGTCCACACGGCAGCCCCCATGCATCCTGGCCGCTGGTAATAGACTTCTCCTCTTAGGGTTCCCTTTAATTCCACTGTACCATAGAGAATAATGCACCTTCTTGACTGAAGATTGTTAGCGGCCGGGCCCGTTATCGGCTTGTCATGTCTCTCTTGTGTTGGGTAATATTATTAGGCTCACTAAATTGACTCTACTAATCCTTTTCATGCCTAATAATGAGAACACAATGAATACACTGACACCACATGTAACGCAACGTACAGGATCTGTGACATCTGCATAATTGGCTCAGAAGTAATGGGTTTTCTACACATTTACATATTTACTTTACTAATTGAAAATGTGTAAGTATTATCTACCGCATATTTATTTACATATTTAGAAAAATGGATAAACAATGTAATTATATAACAGTTGTGTCCGTATATTAGCCGTGAATTAAAGGGGTTTTCCGTGATATTCCTAGGCCTCATTCACATTTCCAGATATTCTGCGGACAGCAGAGGTACCCTTTGATTTAAGGCTACTTACACACTAGCATTTCTATTTTCCGGTATTGAGATCCGTCATAGGGTCTCAATACCGGAAAAAAAACACTTCCGTTTTGTCCCCATTCATTGTCAATGGGAACAAAACTGAACTGAACAGAACGGAGCGCTCTAAAATGCATTCTGTTCCGTTCTCATACAGGAGAGCAGCATGCTGCGGTTTTCTTTCCGTCATGGGAGGCGGAGCAAGATGGATCCGTCATGACCCACAATGCAAGTCAATGGTACGGATCCGTTTTCTCTGACACAATAGAAAACGGATCCGTTCCCCATTGACTTTCAATGGAGTTCATGACGGATCCGTCTTGGCTATGTTAAAGATAAAACAATCTGATCCGTTCATAACAGATGCAGATGGTTGTATTATCAGTAACGGACGCGTTTTTGCTAAAGCCTGCCGGATCCAGCAAAAACGCTAGCCCAAATGCGTCTGTTCACATTTCAGTATTTTTTTGCTCACCGTGGGTCAGTAAAAAAAATCACGGGGACATGCATTACTTGCGCGGACAAGCACGCCTAATGAAGTATATGGGTCTGTGAAAATCACATCCATGTTGTGTCCGTTTTTCACTGAAGAGATTCTTTGGAAACTAATTTTTAGCTGAGCAACTTCAGTGAATTATGGATAACACATGGGTAGTAAAAACGGACACACAGAACCAACCACGGATCCTTCACGGAGATCTTCACGGATGAAACACATACACTTTTTTTCACGGATGTGACACTGACATGGAAATGTGAACAAGGCCTTACTAATGACCTATCCACTGAATAGGTCATCAGTATCTGATCGGTCCGGTCGGACACCCGGGACCTTCACCGATCAGCTATTTGAGAAGGCACCAGCACTTGCAGTTGCACTGTCGGTTTTCCACTGCTTTCCCTAGTCCTTGCTACATCACGTTCATCGGTCACATGGTCTAGGTGCAGCTCTGCCCCATTGAAAAGAATGGAGATGACTTGCAATACCAGGCACAGCCACTATCAAATGAATGGCGCTGCTGAGCAGAGAGAAGGCCTCAGAGCTACTGCGAACGCGACAACCTTTTCAAACAGCTGATCGGTCTCGGCCCAGATGTTGAACTCCCACTGATCAGATTCTGATAATCTATCCAGAGGAAAGGTCATCAGTAAAAAGATCTTGGAAAACCCTTGTACGTGGTGCTACATTTACACAGCAGGGGGTAATATTGACCCACCAGAAGCCATGGTCTCCCATACCTTGGCAACACCACCGCATGATTGATACCCGATTCACGACGACTGACTGGGGTGTCCTTTTTGCTGCAGCCTTCTCCCTATATCTACCACAGCTTGTAACACTAGATGCTGATTGTGCAGCAGGTTGAGGATGGAAGGGAACGTGTGCGACCACTTTAGTAGGTTGATGTGCACTTTACTATACAGAATAAATGCCAAAGGGCACCATTAGAATGAAGTAAAGACAATATCTCACAATGGGATGCTACGATCAGTGGGTTTGGATCCACTGTGTCAACCAACTGGTTTGACTTTAGGCTCATCCTAAGGGTGTTATCCTGGCAGTCCCCTGGTCTTTACCCTTTAACCCCCTATACAGAGATCTGGATTTTTTCTGTAGGGGAACCACCAGGCTACCACCTCCTCGAGTAGTCCTAGTGTGGTTGACAGTTGACTTACTTGGGTCAAATACACTGGTGTGGAGCACTGAGGGGTCAGGCAAACTGGTAGTCAGTAACATGAAACAAGTCACAAGGTCACTGAAGGCAGCACAGGGTCAGTATGGTTTACAGGCAGGGATCAGGTTAGGTGACAAAGAGTCAGAATCCAGGAAGCAGGCAGAAGTTGGTACCCAGGCAGACAAGCAGATTATAGCACCTTTTCAGGATCTAGCATGCTAGTGAACCTATTGCTCAGGCAGAGAGCGAGACAAACAGCACAGCATATATGGCAAAGCTGATTAACATGCTAACAGCAGCTGCACACAGAACCTGATTAGCCTGTCTATCCCATACACTGATTTTAATTAGTGCAAGTATAAGGCTGTGGCCTTCTCTCCCTGTATTCATTGAAGGCCATTTGGCATCAAGGGAGGTGGAATACAGAGTAGCCCAAGTCAGGGGTGCACCACCAATGAGGCCAGGCGAGGCGCTCGCCTCAGGAAGCACCAGATAGAGGTAAGAGAGGGTCAGCGGAAGCACCAGGGGCGGACATACCGCGGTGCAGCCGGTTCGGCTGCACCGGGGCCCGGGACCGGAGGGGGGCCCTTTCTTCCCGGCGGCAGGTAGAGATGAGCGCTTCCATTTTGGAAGCGCTCATCTCTATATTCATCTGTATCGCCGTCCTTAGGACGGCGATACAGATGGATAATGCGGGGCAAGGGAGGGAGAGGCGTGTCCCTTCCCCGTTCCTCTGATAGGCTGCAGGCACTAGGCCTGTAGCCTATCAGAGGCCGGCACAGGCGGCGCGATGACGTCATCGCGCCGCCTGAGCCGTACAGCGCGGGACACAGGCCGGAAGAGGCCTGCATCGCGTCGCTGACAGAGGCAAGGAGGTAAGTATAACTGTTAATTTTTTTTTATTTAAGTTGGCACTCAGTGGGGGCACTATGGGGGAGGAGCACTATGGAGGAGAGGCACTATGGGGGCCACTTTGGAGGGGGAGCACAATGGAAAAGGAACACTATGGGGGCCACTATGGAGGAGGAGCACTATGGGGGCCACTATGGAGGAGGAGCACTATGGGGGGCCACTATGGAGGAGGAGCACTATGGGGGGCCACTATGGAGAAGGAAAACTATGGGGGCTACTATGGAGGAGGAGCACTATGGGGGGGCCACTATGGAGGAGGAGCACTATGGGGGGCCACTATGGAGAAGGAACACTATGGGGGCTACTATGGAGGAGGAGCACTATGGGGGGCCACTATGGAGGGGGAGCACTAGGGGGGGCCACTATGGAGGGGGAGCACTATGGGGGGCCACTATGGAGGGGGAGCACTATGGGGGAGGAGCACTATGGGGGGCCACTATGGAGGAGGAGCACTATGGGGGGCCACTATGGAGGAGGAGCATTATGGGGGGCTACTATGGAGGAGGAGCACTATGGGGGGCCACTATGGAGGAGGAGCACTATGGGGGGCCACTATGGAGGAGGAGCACTATGGGGGGCCACTATGGAGGAGGAGCACTATGGGGGGCCACTATGGAGGGGGAGCATTATGGGGGGCACTCTGGAGGAGGAGGACGACTATGGGGGGCCCTATATATATACTGGCACTATGGAGGGCGAGGATCACTATGGGGGCCCTATCTTATATTCTGGCAGACATGGGGGCACTATGGAGAAGGGGGGGAGAGGAGCACTATTGGGGTCATTGTATAGGGGCACTAAGAGGGTTTTTTGGGTACATAGTAGGGGGCATTGGCACATTATGAGGGCACTATGGGGACATTGGCTGGCCGGGGCACTAATTATTTCTATTGTTGGGACTATTACTATCAGCTTAGCACAGTTATTTTTGGGGAACATTTTGGTTATAATTTAGTGTCAGGGACACTATTTCCTGGGTGCAGTTATTTTAATTACTGAAGGCGGTAGTATTTGAGGGGGACTGTTTCTGCAGTATAGTTTTGGGGAGCACAGCGGGCACAGTATTGGGGAGTGGCAGGATGAGGAGTTCAAGAAGGTGGAAGAATGATAGAAAAGTAGGAATCTAAGATGTCTATTTGTCAAACTCCACAGAGAGAAGAGATGGCTGGAAGAAATCATCATGGCAGTCTGGTCTGAAAGGAAAAGATGAGGAAAGAGAACATCTACATCTAAGAAGACGTCACTGGATGTAGGAGGTATGTGGACCTGTATTAGGCTACTTTCACATCTGAGTTGGTGATTCTGGCAGGCTGGTCCAGCAGAGAACAGCCTTCTGGAATTCACTGGATCCGGCACTGCTGGATGCAGACAGAATGCCCGCCGGCCCCATTAACTATAATGGGGTCAGGCAGAGATCCGGCCACAATCTGGCAAAAATGCAGAGAATCAGCAGGACACAAACCTCTGCATGACTGAGTCTGTGTCCGGCCAATTTCTTGCATTCTCTGCCAAATCAGGTGGCCGGAGCGTAGTGCTGCATGTGTGAAAGTAGCCTTACCCTGTATGTTTTGTATTGCTGTATGTAATGTTAGGACACCATAGGTTAGGTTGAGAATTTGGTTTGGGAACGGGGGGGGGGGGGGGGCCCAAACACATTCCTTGCACAAGGGCCCTCTGCTGTCTGTGTCCGCCCCTGGGAAGCACCATGGTCAGTGAGTGCTTTCATTGTGGTGAAGGGGTTAGGTTAAGAAATTGGCATTGGCGGGGGGAAACCTGCATTCCCTGAACATAATAGAACCCAGTGTGGCACCAGGGGAGGTAATATTTAGTGTTAGGTTCCTGTCCTAAATAGATCGCCTTGACGCCGGCAGACAGGCACATAATAATTTGTACAAGCTGTATTTGCTAAGAACCTCACATTTATAATGTAGCATCTTACATTTCGTATAGTGAGTATGGCACTATTGTATTGACTTCATTATTTGTGTTTGCAGAGTGCTGTGGCATCGTCTGTTTTTTGCTTTTAGCCTTTACAATATTGCAGAATGAGGTGAGGTTCAATGAAGAATATCAGAATAATAAGAATAGACTCACAGGACACAGGTGCTGGACCTGCTGCTGGAGTGCTGGAACGGCAACAGACGGAGGGTGAGTGCTAGCCTGAAGTATTGGGGCAGCGGCAGATATGGACTATCGACGTAACACTGAAGCATTATTGTAACAGTAAATTACAACAGTAACTAGTTTATGATGCTGAATTATATTAAAATAACACGAATCTTGGAATTTTTTTACACCGAAGCAAATCCGAATATTTTCAGATTCGCTTTGGAAGATTCTTCTGAAATCTTTGTACATTAACGCTACGTACGCATCACATAATTTGTACGCTAATGCTACGCATCTGATAATTTGTACGCTAATTCAGTTAAGTAGCGCACTTTTACTGTATATTCGTTCTTTGTGCGGGCCTAGATAATAAAACGCTAAAGCTTTGTACGGACTTTGTACTCTCAGTAGTGTTGAGCGCTGTTCAGCCGAGCATGCCTACGCTTGAGTCCGCTCACTGTTTGGCCGAACACCGAGTGTACTCGAGCGCAATGCTCGAGTCTCTTCCCCGAACTGTAATATAGATTTGTGTGCTAATGCGTACAAATTCAGTTAATTAGCATACTTTTACGAGTGAAAGGAGAAAAGAGGAGAAGTCGCCATTCTGAACTTTTTCTATTAACCAGACACCCTCCCCTCTTCTGAGCGGGGGGTGCCTGGTTTAGTCCCATTGACTAACATTATGCTCGAGTGCTCGGACAGAGCACCCGAGCATACGAGCACGGAGGTGCTTGCTCAACACTAACTCTCAGGCGTAAATATTCAAAGGAATGTTCGCAGAATAACGAATGATTTGTACGCAGCGTCGACCGATTAGCTTCGTATTCGTACAAATCTTTTAAAAAATTCGACGAACATTCAGCGAAGCAATTTTGGATGATTCGCTCATCTCTATTAGGGTCCATTCAAACGTCCGTAGTTCAGGGTCTGCATCCGTTCTGCAATTTTTCCGGACGGGTGCAGACCCATTCATTTCAGGGTTAATGGTTTTACTATAAGGCTCCATTCACACGTCCGTATTTTTCTTTTCCAGATTTTCGTTCCGTTTTTTGCGGATCCGTGTTTCCGCAAAAACCTTCCGTTTTTACCATTTGTACATCCGCATGCGTTCTATTTTTCCGCAAAAAAAAAAAAAAGGAAGGCGGAATATATGTTGGTAGAGTATTTCTTTCTATTTCCTGGAAACAGATCCACAATTGCGCATGACATGCGGATGACATATTGATGCATTCCGCATATCATCCGCATTTGTTGCGGACCCATTGACTACAATGGGACCACGGACTGCAAATGCGGGCAAAAGTAGGGCAAGCTCTATCTTATTTGCGGATCCACATAACGGAATGGAACGAAACAACGGATGCGGACAGTATATGGAGTGCTGTCCGCATTTTTTTGCGGAGCCATTGAAGTGAATGGATCCGCATTCTGGATTCCGCATTTGGATTAAAACATACGGACGTGTGAATGGACCCTTAACCCTGTGTGTTTCCTGATTATTCTTGTAGATTCCATGCTAGCTTGACTCTGCTCTGATTTCTGGTCTACCACCCTTTGGTCTGACCCCTGATCCTGCCTCCTTCTTCTTGCACCTGATACAGAGGATGAATCCAATTGATAACTGAAAGTGGTGTTTTTAATCAAATTGTTTTATTGGTTCTTTTTTTCAAATAAAGATGTACAACACCGTACAACAGCACGAACATATCCACATCATATAAGTAATTACAGCAATAAACATGTAACAAGCTGCCCGTCCAATGTCTGTAACACTCCCCGGATACCTCCCTCCCCCCACAAAACAACCCCCCCTTCCCCCCGTGCAGCACGACACCTATGTATTTATCCTCAAACGACCAGACATTTAAAAAAAATTTAAAAAAAGAATTCCGATGACCTGTGGCCCCCAGCAATTTATGGTAAGTACTCAATGCGGACTCCATCCTCTATCCATCTCTATTAGGCCATGAAACTCAATCCAGGAGCTCCATTGTATATCTCTTGGCAGTACCCCTTTTAGTACAAATGCCTTTTTCTAGTTTAAGTAGAGATTGTATCTGTTTGAGGAATGCACCAAATGTAGGGGCAGTGGGATCTAACCACATTGAGACTATTCATTTCCTAGACTCATAAAGAATCTATGAGATTGCCTATCTATCTAGTAGCCTCTCTCGCCGACATATTGTTCCCAAGACACAATTCAGAGGTTCTCTGGGCATCACTAGTTTATATACTCTTTCTATCCTATTCATGACGGCTTCCCAGAATTCCTGCAGCATCGGGCAACTCCAAAACACATGTTGTGGGTCGGCGCATCTTGCACATTGGGCTGTGTCACGACCCCCTATACTGTGTAAGATCCCTGGTGTACGATAGACTCTGTGTAGCAGATACAATTGGAATATCCTGTATGCTGGTCTCAGGGATACCCGCTGTGTTTGTCTCAACAGCCATTCCCAAATGTCTGGGGTGATGTCACCCACATCCCTACCCCAAGATATTCTAACAGGGTTTAGGGTATGGCTGTATTTATGTAAGTAATGGCTATATATTGCAGATATTAAGCCCCTTGTGGATCCTACAGTTCTCTAAATGTCATAAATTTGGTATCTAACAGGGGTAATAGATCCCATTTTTGTTGAGTTTGGAGGACACGTCCTATTTGCAGATAGTAGTAAAAGGGTGAACGAGGGATCCCAAACTCTTCTTGCAGCTGAGTGAAGGATTTAAGACTTCCTTATATAAATGTTTGAGTAAAAAGATGCCCTTTGACTGCCAAATAGGAATTATTGGTAGTTTTTCCACTTTCGATAATTAGCTATTCTGCCATAAAGGAGTACAGTCTATACTACCCTCAACTTCTAGCACTCGCTTACCCCTATCCCACACCTTATACATGAGTTGAAATATATGACTATGCCTTCCAACCTGTAGGAATATATCTGTTTCCAATTTAGAAAGTAAATTCCCTGAGCCCACTGATTGTTGATTAAGGAAAGCTCTCGAGTCCTCGCCTGTAACCCCCAATCTGCAAAATGTTGTATTTGGGAGTCTAAATATAGCCACATATTAGGCACTGCCAGCCCAACCTTGCTCAGTAGTAATTGTAATTTTTCTAACTTGATCCTCGGGACACTTGCCTTCCACAGTAGTTGTCTGAAGCACCTGTTGATCTTTTGAAAAATGTACCCTGGTATCCATATTGGTGAGTTTTGCAAGAGATATAGCATCAGTGGCACCTAAATCATTTTTATTAAGTTAGCCCTTCCCGTTAAAGACAGCTTGATTTCGTTCCAGGCCTTTATTTTAGATTGCCATTTGTTCAAAAGGGGGTGATGAAACTTGTGTTCAATACGTTTTTATTTGTTTCTTAAGGGCAAAACACATTAAAAGTGGCAAACGTTTTTGGGCAGCAGACCTTCTTCAGGCCGTCTGATTGCCCACAGAGTAAGTCATGAGGTAAGCATAGCAGTAGAATCACTGTGGTGTACCCCAACCATCTTGTGAGGACAGACAGGGGCGTAACTACCATAGAGGCAGACCATGTGACTGCTATGGGGCCCAGGGCAAGAGGTGGCCCAGTCTTAGTTGGGATCATCCCCCTCCTACTGGAGGTGAAAACTTGGTCAGGACTCTACCCTCTAAAGGAACAACTTTTAGCAAATGAGGCAGTGGAAAAATGTCCCAAGGGTCATTGAAAGGGGTTTAGGCAGAAACCCTTCTGTCTTGTGTCGGGGGCCTGGTCTGATCCTTGCAATCCAGCAATTTTGGTATTCAACCAGTGAAGAACTTTGACTTAGATTAGCAAATTTCAACTCAATAATGGTCTCTGGGAGCTCTCTGTTTCTCACTTTCGCTCTGTCAAATTTCTACCACCAACTGGAAAGTCCGATTAAGGAGAACTTCTTCACTGGGCAACTTCCAGAAGTCTATCAACTTTTTCTAACCTAAATCAACAACTTTTTCAGTGGTAGAAGGTTAATTTTGACTGCTGAAACCCCCGGTGATATGGCGGCAAGCTGGTGTCGACCAGACATGTAGTATTACATGGCAACCATTCAAATGGGTCATCTGGAAATATTTAGGACAAGGCAGAATGACTTATCCTCTCAAAGCCAACACTTGCCCCATCAATACCTGCAGTTACTTTCTTGGGCTATGTGATGCAAGGTTTGGCTAGGTCCACCAGAGCAAGAACATCTCTGGATCAGAAGGAGGACCAAAGCTTGAACCCCTTTTTTTTTATATCCATGTTCTCCACATCTCTGCTAATTACGTGAACATGAATTATAGAAGTGAAGACTAAACCCCACGTCATTGCCCATTAGATCCTGACATAACGTGAGCCATTCTATCTCTTCTCGCTGTGCCGTTGGCATCTTCTCAGTGTTGGAGAAACAATCCGATATGGGATGAAAGCAGAATATTACTCAAGAAAACACAAAAGCCACAAGTGGAACCTTTTGCCTTTATTCATTATCGCAGTAACATTGGCAGGAAACGTTTAACAGATGGGCCTGAATCTCACCACCGCAATCTGCTTGATTGATTACCGTCCAGGTTTCTTCGTTTTCTATGTATTGTTGGGAAATTTTCTATTTGCCGCCTGCATAGAGGATATATCAGGCGTCCTGTCATGAGATAGATGGCTCGACGCGAGCCCTGATGTTTCCCATTGAGTCTGAACATGTATGAGCTTGTTCACGGATTAAATAGCATTGGTATAAAAATAAGCTCCAAACACCTCATCGTCCATCTGGTTTCATTGCTGAATATTTTACTTGGAACAAACCGGGGGAGCCTCTCGCTAGCCTCGAGCCATGCAAAATGGAAGCAAATCTGCCAATTTTATTAGCTGCAGTCCAAGCCATGCAAGGATAATTATACCTCGGAGAATGCTTGTTTAACCCTTGAATCTTCCACTTAGCTCAGAAAACATGTAAAGTCAATATTGAGTCTGTGATCTCGCTTTCCGTTGTGGCCAAACATAACACAGTAGTATTAGAAGCCACAAAGCACCATAAAGGATGCTTTATGGACTTATGGAGGTCTCGTCTGAGTTGTAACATCTGTTAATGTGTACCTACCATCTGTGAGGAAGCCTTCATGCTTAACAAATATTCCCATAACCTTCACTTTTAGGTTTCGGAAGGGATATATCAGATCGGGCTAATTTTTCCAATCGAAAACATGGTGTCACAGCCTTAAAGTCAGTTATTGACCCGGGGGGAGTGGAGGCACTTTCTGTCTACTTGAGAATTGCAGGATGGGTTTATCATTAAGCACCACATGGGTGCAGTTAGATATGATCAACAGTGGTTCTTTGTGTCTACAACCAGAGAAGATGAGTCTGAGGGTCCACCTAACATCTACATACTGTAGAACTTGTGCACCACCATTTTTAAAGGGCATCTGTCAGCAGTTTTGTACCTATGATACTGGCTGGCCTGTTACATGTGCACTTGGCAGCTGAAAGCATCTGTGTTGGTCCCATGTTCATGTGTGCCCAAATTGCTGAGAAAAATAATGTTTTATTATATGCCAATGAGCTTCTAGGCGCAACGGGGGTGTTGACATTACTCCTAGAGGCTCTGCTCTCTCTCTGCAACTGCTGTACCCTCTGCACTCTAATTAACAGGGTCAGGTGTGATGATGTTTTCACTGCCTGGCTCTGTGAAAGTGCAGAGGGCACGGCAGTTGCAGAGAGAGCGGAGCCTCTAGGTGTAATGGCAACACCCCCATTGCTCTTAGAGGCTCATTTGCATATAATAAAACATCATTTTTCTCAGCAATGCGGACACATATGAACATGGGACCAACACAGAAGTCTTCAGCTGGTAAGCACACATGTAACAGGTCAGCCACTATCATAGGTACAAAGCTGCTGGGGATTCAGCCTGCCATGCCTTGCCCTCAAATTGTGGATCATACCCTTGCCTGGATCTTGTTCTTCTGCTACTGATCATAAATTTGACTCCTGGTTGATCCTGACCTTGACCTTGGCATTGTTCCTAGATATCATTCCTGGCTTGCCTTTGGGATTGTCTGCCTGTTACCTGTTGTTCTGCTCCTGGCTCTTACTTCTGGTTGCATTCCTGACCAAAGGTCCATATCATCCTCTAGTCGATTGCATCCTGATCATACTGCTGGCTTAGTGCCTGACTATATGTGACTCAGCTGTCTAGGATCCAGCACCGTGCACTTCTTTGCTCCCTTCTTCTGGCAGGCATCCTATCATACAGTGATGACATCATGGCACCAGGTCATTTTAACCCAGCTCAGATGGGAGTCTCTATTCCTACAGTGGGGTGCAGAACTTCCATGGGTGGCCAGTCCGTGCTAAAAGTGTAGTGGGTGCTGAAGCAATATCACAAGCAGTAAGGTCTTTTGCCATAGATGAGCAGTACCTTACTAACAGTACTGTCAGTTTCCTTATGGTCGTAAACAGTCTGTAATTATTCCTTGCTTCTTTCTTTCCTCTCAGAGCTTTAGGTAGTTCTTAGAAGCTTCCTGGGATGGTGCGTCTCCTGGAGAGGAAGCAACTTGCTTTAATCTCGGCTTCTAACTCCAGACTACACTAGACAACACCTGACTCCGAGGGGGCAGGGCCAGCACCTGCTGTAGAGTAGGCTACAATAACTAAGTTGTATTCCCATATTCAGCTCTTAGAATCACTTAAAGGTCCCAAAAAGTATACACTGACCCAAGATGGTAAATGGTAAGTGAGCATACAATGAACCCTTTTTTTTAGCAGTGATCTGCTGGGTTACTGCTCTGTGGCATGTTCCTGATTAATAGAAGTCTATGGACGCATCAAATATACCATATTTTTGGACTATACTGTAAGATGCACTTTTTAGCAAGAAATAAATCTTGGTAAAAAGTGCCTGCATCTTATTGTCCTCAGTCAGAGCCATCCAGCAGTGCCAGACCTCCCTGACTGATTCCATAATGATCCAGCACAGCACTCATGCAGCACTCTGCTGGATCAATGAGAGAGTTTTGCATCTTCACACTTTTATTTCTTCCAGCCCAACAACCATCTGTGTGATCAATGCAGAGAGGAGAGAAGGCTGAGCAATCATGGAGAGGACTGTGAGAAACACTGCCCTCTCCATGTTGAAAGTCTCCAAGCTGCAGTGAAGCAGATGAAAGCCTTGACTAACTCGAGGACCTTTTTTTGATGCCTCAAGTCAGAGGAGCCAGAACCAGGAAGAAGAATACTGTGGTTGTAAGTGGGCAGAAATATGATTATATTAAAGAATATAGTGTGTGTTTGTGTGTGTGCTGTGTATGCAGCAGAGCTCTGTGTGTGAGTGTATATATGTCAGCCAGGGCCGCCATCAGGGGGGTACAGCAGAACCTGCTGTGGGGGGCCCGGGCACAGGGCCGGGGACCTGAGCATCTCGGGGGCCCACTCAGCCGCTGGCTTTTTTTTTTAATTCATTTTTTATTTTTGCTGCTCCCTCCCGAGTCCCGTCCCACTGAGCCGCTTTAATGCCGGCTCCGAGTCCTCACCCCACTGCCCTTTAACAGTGCCCATCTCAGCGGGTGCCGCCTACCTCCTTGCCGTGCTTCAGCTGTCTCCTCCTTCCCACTGCCACCAGCAGAGGAGGAGACAGCTGAAGCGCAAGGGAGAGATGAAGACTGAGGCGGCGCCATCTTAGTGGCAGGTGCAGCGACAGCAGCCCAGCACCGCGGTGCAGTAAGTAACTTGCCCCAGCCAGCCCAGTCTGAAGGGTCATTTTGCTTGTATTTTCATCTCCAGCTCTGGGTCATTATTGAATAAGGTCATCTTCTGTACTTCTGCATTGCAACCTGGGGGATGTAGGTCTGATGGGGGCACAAGACGCTGACCTGAGGTCTAATGGGGGGGGGGGAGACCCTGATCTGAGGTCTGATGGGGCACAAGACACCGACCTGAGGTCTGATGGGGGCACAAGACACCGACCTGAGGTCTGATGGGGCACAAGACACCGACCTGAGGTCTGATGGGGGCACAAGACACCGACCTGAGGTCTGATGGGGGCACGAGACGCCGACCTGAGGTCTGATGGGGCACGAGACGCCAACCTGAGGTCTGATGGGGGCACGGGGGGGGGGGGGGGCGCGAAATTTGCCTGTAGGGGGCCCCGAAATTCCTGATGGCAGCCCTGATGTCAGCTGTCTATGTAGCAGAGCTGTATGTGTCAGCTGTGTATGTAGTAGAGCTGCATGCATGCGTGTATTTATGTCTGCTATGTAAGCAGCAGATCTGTGTTTTTCAGATGTTTATGCAGCAGTGCTGTATTTGTCAGCTGAGTATATATGTCAGCTGTGTATGCAGCAGAGTTGTGTGTATATAATGTGTTTGTGTGCACAGTATAATGTGCGGAGTGAACTGCTGTGTCTATAATGTGCATACAGCAGAGCAGTTTGTGTGTAATTCTATAATGTCATGATCGTAGAGAGTAAAAAAAATACCTAAAATTAAAAATAAAAAACTAGCAAAAGAAGCATAGCAGTCACAAGCACTGTAGAACAAGAACAGGGGATGCATTTAATGAGATGACCACATGCACCAATTCCATCTGTTTCAATGGTCAGCAGATGACACACTAAGAGCTCATGCACACAAACGTATTTTCTTTCCGTGTCCGTTTTTTTGAGGACCGTATGCGGAACCATTCATTTCAGTGGGTCCACACAAAAAAACGGAAGGTACTCCGTGTGCATTCCATTTCTGTATGTCTGTATTTCCGTTCCGCAAAAAAAAATAGAACATGTCCTATTATTGTTTGCATTACAGACAAGGATAGGACTGTTCTATTAGGGGCCATCTGTTCTGTTCCGCAAAATACGTAATGCACACGGATGTCATCCGTATTTTTTGCGGATCCGTTTTTTGCAGACCGCAAAATACATACGGTCGTGTGCTTGAGCCGTAAGGTTAACAGGAGATGACAAATACTATTAACCCCTTCTACACAATACCCCAAAATTAGTGACCTTGACCCCTCCACATCATGAAACCATCAGGGAAGGCTTAAAGGGGTTGTCTCATGATGAACAATGGGGGCATATCGCTAGGGTATGCCCCCATTGTCTTATAGGTGCGCACCTATTTCCAGAATGGAGCCCCGCAAGGTGGTGGCTGAAGGACTCCGGTCTGGCCACCACCAAGCTAGCTCCCCATAGAAATGAATGGGAGCGTACCGCGCATGTGCAGCCCCCGTTCCCTTTAATTTCTATGGAGCCGACGGAAATAGCCGAGCCAGGGCTCGGCTATTTTCGCCAACCCCATAGAAAATGAATGGAGGGCGGCTGCGCACTGCGCCCTCCTTCACTTTCGGGGCTCCGTTCTGGATATAGATGCGGGTCCCACCGCTGAGACCCGCACCTATAAGACAATGGGGGCATATCCTAGCGATATGCCCCCATTGTCCAAGATGACACACACCATTTAATAAGTAGATTTTTTTTCTATTTTTCTGCTGTCTAAGCCTGTGGTGCCTCTTATAGTCAGTGCATCTTGTAGACCGAAAAATACGGTACATGCAAGAAGTATTTCCCAAATCAATGTCCAAAAAGCAATGGGATTTTAGCCTAAGCTGCTCTCAGACAGAGCCAAGTCCACCATGTGCCATAAAATAGTTAATAATCCAAAATTTGCAAAAAAAAAACAAAAAAAAACCCACTACAGTAATGAGTACGACCAGCAGTAACATGTTGAAAACAGCATGCATCTCATCCCTGGATATGTAATTTCTGAGCATAATAATTAAATGAGCTTTGACACAATGTATCAGCGACTCTTCTTCTACAAATAATTCCACAACATTGGGGCCTAAAGAGGAAAGTTAATACGTAGCAAACACCCATCACACTGGTTCATCGAGACCTCGCAACATCGTGGAAAACAGAGCTGACACAAGAGGTAGTGTTCTGTCCCGATCAATCACCTCTCCGGCTTCTGAACTAGCATAAAATGAGAGTGAAATGAGTACCAATTAGGTAATAATAGCGTTCCGCTTGCCTTGGAAGTGCATTGAGATGATAGGATGTAAGGTACTATTAAAGAACAAATTATGGTTATTACTGCAATAACTCAAGTACTAGAGTTTAATGGCCTGATTTGAATCACTCGGAAAGCTTACTTTGTGGAAATTCGTTAGTTGGAATTTCTATATGTTCCCATATGCGCCATTCACTGCATGTCAATAGCTTAAAGGAGTTGTTCTAGAATGATAGCGTCTTACGTATCCATAGGATAGGTGATAATTGTCTGATCGGTGGGGGGAATAGTGGAAGATCATGAGAACATAGGTACCGTTTACCCCTTTCATATGGAGTGGAGGATGAGCATGTACACTGCCATTCCACCTGAAGCCTATGGGACCATGAAAGGTAGATGAGTACAGCGAGTGCCTATCTCGTCAGTCCCATTGAGTCTGAATGCTGTGCATGCTCAACCGCCACTTTATCCAGATCGGAGATGATAAACCCCCATGGTGCCAATCCTAGTGGTCAGACCACCACCGACCAGGCACTTAACACCGATCCTGCAGATGGGGCTGTCCTTATTCTGGGACAACCCCTTTTGATAGGGGTATCCAGGATTAAATAAACATGGCAACTTCTCCCAGAAACCGAGCCTGTCTACAGATTGTAGTGTATAAAGTACTGAAAGCGGATCCAGTAATCTAATGGCAGTACCTTAAAGTGGTGGTACCATTAGAACAACCTGTCCTCAGAAGACAGCCTCCCTATATAATCACTGCGGTTCAGTCAGCTCATATCAGGAAGGGTTCAGGGGGGGCAAAGCATCGAAGGGTGAGCTGGGAACTTAAAGTGGCCCTGGAAAAAATACTAAAATTGGCCCCGTTTTGTAGTCGGGTCCAAATTGATGGAAGGCAGGACCAGCAATACCTTATTGTGGCACTTATAGCACCCACACAGAGTCAAATACCACAGTCCACATTGCAAAATACTGCCAGTAGCACAAAATACATACCCAAAAACTTCCACTGGCAGCCTGTGAGGAGGCCCCAGGCAGCCCCCTGGGCATCGGCCCACCAGGAAATTTCCCTGTAAGGTCTATGGCCAATCCGCCCCTGAACGCACCTGCCCCAAAAGGATATATTACACAGTTGCCATTCAAATAAAAATTGCATGTCATTCAAAGTTGCTCCAAGGTCTGCAAATGGGAGTTGCTTTTTCCTCGAGGATCTTAGTCCTAACTACTCAAGGGTGGTCCCAAGATGTACAGAGATAGAATGTGCACCTGGTGCCATGGAGAGTCTAAAAGGCCATTCTGCTACATAAGAAGATGCTAGCATTAGGGGCCATGGTAAGTGAGGATCCCAGATGCATATTTTGCACTGGGCCCCGGAGCTTCAATTTACACCCCTGCAGAGAATATTCTTATTACATAACAGGAGCCAAGGTCCTCCAAGCTCAGACAGATTGATTCCAGCTGCCATTCAAATACAAATAGCATGTAATGCATCATCGCACCAAGGCCTATAAGTGGCTAAATGCCTTAGCAGCTCAGGGGTGGTCCCAAGTGTGATCCTCTCCTCAGGGGCGTAACTTTATGTGTGCAGAAATATTAGTTGCAGTCAGGTGCTAGTCTCCTAGGGAGCTCAAAGGTCCCTCTGCTACATGGGACATGGTAGGTGAGGGGCCCTGAAGCATATTTTGTACTGGGACCTTGGTGCTTCAGGACTACCCTTATTACATACCTTCGAAGATCAGACTGAACTGATTCTATAATTAAAGGTTTAAGATTATGTATACATATTTTATTCCCAGTGTAAGAAATCAGACAAGAACCAGGTGAAATAGAGGGAAACAAACATTTTCATACTTTTTAATACAATTTATGTCCCAAAACAATTTTCACCTAACAAAATGTACTCTTTCTCACCTCTCAGAGGTCCATGGATGGCAAGTGTATGAAGGTCTGGTGGCAGCCATGAGTAGAGACTAGAAATCACACCCACTGTTCCATTCTGGTTTTTCATCATTCAGGTTTGTCTACTGTTGCCGACCCAGATTTGTATCTGACTATTCTCCACCATAACTCCTTGGGCCTCTGCTTGATGCTTGTAGTTCTGACTTGGCTTATTCTGGACATTACTCCTGTCTACACCCCTGGTTATCTTGCTGTCTACCTGTTGCTGACCTCTGCCTGACTTTGGACTAGGCTTCTGCCATCCATCTAAGACTCGTCTGGGTGAGTGTAACTGAGGTAAAAATACACCTTCCTCCTTTGGCTGAAAAGTCCATAATGCCTTAGACTGTACATCTGAATTTAGCCTGCGTTAATCGAATTACGACTTAGAGGATCCATTACTGTAACATCATCATAAAGTTACCATATGCCAATGAACTATGAAGCCTCATGTACATGTCCATATTATGGCTTTGTACAAGCATCAATGTGATCAAAGCCATAATACTGTAACCATATAATTTTTTAGTTCTCTACTGTATCTCCATGGGCCTCTGATTTCATCAGTAAAGGTTGTTTGTCAGATGCATTGAGACAAGGTCGTAATCATGGGGGGAAGATATTAGAACATGTGCCCTGGGGTGCTGGGTGATGGGGAGGGGAACATTGACGAGCCATTTTACCTTGCCTAGGGTGTTTAGATACAATGTTAAGACAGCAAAAGGAACTTTTTACCCAGAGGGAAGGAAAGTGAAGTATCAACCCTTCACCGAGTCACCATTCACTTGAAGGTACTCAATGCTGCCTTAAAGGCTCCTCATGCTCATGGTCATACAGTATAATGGCTTAATAACAGCTTCACAGCCATAAAGCTGTACCTCTAGAAATCTATGGGGACTTTCTGTACCTGTCTCTGCTGTTGACTTCCTACAGAGGTTTCTTCAGCTTTGTGGAGGCACTATTCTGCTGGACATAGAGTACCTACAGCTCTGGAGTCGTTTGGGCCTCTCAGACATACAGTATGACATACAGACATTCAAGCTGTATAGAGCCATAATGTTGCACCCATACCATATACATCTTTTGGGCCCTACAGAACCTCTATGTGTAGTACCCCAGACTTAGGTGGTACTACATTTTACATATACAGTAGTTTTCATTGTGTTATATTTTGTATTGCTTTACTGTTTGCTTCTGCCCTCTTGGTAGGAGTGGGCTGGACCTGCTTCCTGTCCAGAGATGGAAGGGAGAGGAAGCACATTGTGGAGCTCCTGCTCCTGTTACAGAATTTCCAGAGAGAGCTACTCCAACTTTCCTCACGTAAAGTCTTGAGACGCTAGACAGCAGAATGAGCTGCCACCACCAGCATTGACGACAGTGCTGCAAGGAGAGGGATTACAGCCAAGGCACCCATCGCCAGACTACTACTAGTCCAGTATCACCTAAGTGCTGAATTGCCATCAACCAGCCTGCCTATATATCTTTACTAGTGCCAGAGAAGAATTGCACTTAAAGCCTGCTGCTACTGTATGTATTTAAAGCTCTATGTTGCACTTAGTAAAAAAGACTTTGTTAAGTTTGATCCTGGCCTCATTGCTCTGTATTACATTTCCACAGCACCGATCTCCAAGGATCAACGACCTGAGGGAGTACACCATGGCACAACACTTCAGAGCCACTACTACTCCCAGCCTCTACACCGGCTCCAAATGCCCCCAATCGCATATGAAGTCATACGAAGGTTTTTTTTTTTTAGTCGGATACATGGAGGCACCATGTGGTGGCACTTGAACTTCCTACACCTTTGTAGTATGGTGCCACCCAAAGGGCTTTGCGCATGAACCCTACGGCTATGGAATAAATAATAAAACAGCTTTTCTACATTTAGTCCCATATTTTACAAACTCAGGATCTTACGGGAACCAAAGCTCAAGCGGTTCGAACCTCTCAGCATATATTTAACACCCCGTGGCTTATTTTAGCCCTGGCAATGGGTCAGGATTAAATCTGTCTTCATTCAGCGTGACTTGCACTAATAACATGTACAGTATTCATTAACTATTTGCATGACCGAAGGGCCACAGTTCCATTATACTGGAAGACAAGAGAACCTCGCGTTGTCTCCTTAAGCGTTAACGACTGTAATAATGGTCCAGTGACTTCACCGTGTTCAGTGACTTCCTGACCAGCTGCACCATTATACTTAATTACCATGTGGATCCTTTGAAAACGACATAAATACCATTTCAGCTTCTTCAGTCTCTCATATGGATGGAAATTTCCACGGATTTTAAGCATCTTTAGGAAGGGGAGGATCTCAAGCGTTGGTTTTGCTGCCAATAGATGCATCGAAACCTAGCAACGTGAAGACACCAATTGACTAGGGCAGCGATGCAATATTGAAATGTGCTTGAAATAGTTGCTGCTCCAAGGATCCCCGTTAAAACTTTTTGCAGCATGGAAAAGACAAAAAAAAATTCTCTTTTAGGAAATTCTATCTTTAATTCTGAAAATGTTTAATTCTAAAATATTTCTTATTTCCCTTTAACTGGAAATCAAAATAGAGACAAAATATAAAAGAATATATATATATATATATATATATATATATATATATATATATATATATAAAATATATAAAAATAAAATGATATAAAAAATGATATAAAATAAAATACAAACAATCATATACAAATAACATAAAAATGCAACAGATGGCAAACTGAAAAGCTATACTTGGACCAGAAATAATATATGATATGTAGAGATGAGCGAGCACTAAAATGCTCGGGTGCTCGTTATTCGAGTCGAACTTTTCCCGATGCTCGGGTGCTTGTTTCGAATAATGAACCGCATTGAAGTCAATGGGAGACTTGAGCATTTTTGCAGGGGACCAAGGCTCTGCCTAGGGAAGGCTGGGTGAAAACCTGGAAACCTCAGAAAATGATGGAAACACCACGGAAATGGACAGGAAACAGCAGGGGCAGCATGCATGGATGCCTCTGAGGCTGCCTAATCCCACCATTACCCCAAATTCTCAGGCAACAGCCTGGTGGTTACCCTCATGGCAATTGTGCTCACCCAGACAAAGAAAGGCGAGGCACATACCCATCACATGTTAGGGAAGCACCCAACTAGGTGCAACAAAGGTCCATCACCGCCTGCAGGTGACACCACTGCTCATGCTGGCACTGCTGTGCTATCCCCTCCCCACGACGCAGGCATAAGCCTGACACATCATGGTGACAGCGTAGTGACACCAACAAGTGACCAAGTTAGATTGAGGTAGCAGTCAAATGTCTGTAGGCGAGCCTCCAAAAAATTTGTATTGGAGTGTCCGAAGTTGACCCTCCTAAAAAATTGTTTAGGAGTGTCTGTAGTTGACCCTTCTGTAAAATATTTTATTTGTTTTCCCTGTTATTAGTTAATGTACAACCCATGGCTGGCATGGTGGGAATATATAGGGAAGCACCCAACTAGGTGCAATGAAGGTCCATCACCCATGCCCATGCTGGCACTGCTCTCCTATCCCCAGCAACACGATGCAGGCTTAAGCCTGACACAGCATGGCGGTGACACCAACAAGTGACCAAGTTACATGAGGTAGCAGGTGAGCCACCCAAAAATGTAGCCAGACGCAGCATGACGGTGACAACAGAGTGACCGAGTTAGACTGAGGTAGCAGGAGGTGAAGCATCCTCGAAGTGGGTAGTACATGAGCGACCCCAGGGTCAGACTCGGTCAGAGTATGTGAAATGTTCAGGGTGGCCGAACGCCGGGCTCGACGGCGGACCCGTTTCGGTTTATCGATTGCCGAAATGTTGGCTGACATCAAGTTTAGTATCTGTTCCTATCAGTTGCTGTGGCTGTTGGTGGTAAAGTGGTGAGCATAGCTGCTTCCCAAGCAGTTGACCCGGGTTCGATTCCCGTTTATCGCAGGAGGCAATTAAAAGAAGAACCAAATAAAAATCAGTGCAATATCTAATACGTCCCCTACCCGGGTAAATTGTTTGAAGAGAGGGCCTGTAGGTGGGGGGGAGGAGGTTGAGCTGGAAGAGCCAGAGGAGTGCCCCCTGGGCTAGCGTGTGTGGTGGTGATAACAGCCGGATGGAGTTCGAATGACGACGCAGGACCCCAACTTAAAAATTTAGCATCAACCGGTACAGTCGTAAATTATGAGATTGATCAAGTGTGGCATGTCTTCTATGTATACCACTCAGTTTAATACCGTATATGGCACCTATCCGGAAAAATAGTTTGGAGAGAGAGAAAGATAGGAAAAAGAGGTAAATTGTTTGGAGAGAGGGTCTGTAGGTGGGAAGCAGGCTGGGGGGAAGGAGGTTGAGCTGGAAGAGCCAGAGGAGTGCACCCTGGGCTAGCGTGTGTGGTGGTGACAACAGCCAGATGGAGTTCGAATGACGACGCAGGACCCCAACTTAAAAATTTAGCATCAACCGGTACAGTTGTAAATTATGAGCTCGATCAAGTGTGGCATGTGTTCTATGTATTCTTCTCAGTTTAATACCGTATATGGCAGCTATCCGGAAAAATAGATTGGAGAGAGAGAAAGATAGGAAAAAGACGTAAATTGTTTGGAGAGAGGGCCTGTAGGTGGACCTCTGGAAAAATTGTTTGGAGAGAGGGCCTGTAGGTGGACCTCTGGAAAAATTGTTTGGAGAGAGGGCCTGTAGGTGGCCCTCCAGAAAAATTATTTAGAGAGAGGGCCTGTAGGTTGACCTCCGGAAAAATTGTTTGAAGAGAGGGCCTGTAGGGGGCCCTCCTGAAAAATTGTGGTAAAAGAGTGCCAGTTGGACCTCTAAAAAATGGCGTTTTTTTGGTCAGCGTTAGGCAAAGACGACAAGGAGGAGGAGTAGGAGCAGTAGAGAAGAGGAATCGGATACATAAGTTATTTAAATCTTTAGCTGCTTTCCCCCGGAAGAGATTTGAATTCCGGTGAAATCCAGGCTTTGTTCATTTTAATAAGCGTCAGCCTGTCAGCGCTGTCAGTTGACAGGCGTGTACGCTTATCGGTGATGACGCCACCAGCTGCATTGAATACCCGCTCTGACAGCACGCTAGCGGCAGGGCAGGCCAGCACCTCCAAGGCGTACAGCGCCAGTTCAGGCCACGTGTCCAGCTTTGAAACCCAGTAGTTGTATGGAGCAGAGTGATCACGCAGGACGTTGGTATGGTCAGCTAGGTACTCCTTCACCATCTTTCTGTAAAGCTCCCCCCTACTCTGCTTAGACTGGGGACAGGTGACAGTGTCTTGCTGGGGTGACATAAAACTGGCAAAGGCCTTGGAGAGCGTTTCCCTGCCAGTGCTGGACAAGCTGCCTGCTCGCCTCCTCTCCCCCGCTACTTGGCCCACAGAACCATGCCCTCTGCCGCTAGCGGCGTTAGATGGGAAGGATTGTTTCAGCAGGTGCACCAGGGCCTGTTGATATCTATTCACTCTCATACTCCTTTCCTCTGCAGGGATGAGAGTGGAAAGGTTCTGCTTGTACCGTGGGTCCAGGAGAGTGAACACCCTGTAATCGTGTTTGAAAAAATGCTTCTAACACGAGGGTCACGGGATAGGCAGCCTAACATGAAGTCTGCCATGTGCGCCAGAGTCCCAACACGCAAGAATTCCCTCTCCTCACTGGCCTGACTCTCCATTTCCTCCTCCTCCTCCTCCTCCTCTTCAGCCCATACATGCTCAAAAGTTAAGAAGGACTGAGCACTGGTACCCTCTTCTGTCTTGCAGACATTCTCCTCCTCCTCCTCTTCCTCCTCATCCTCATCCCCCTCCTCCGATACGCGCTGAGAAACATACCTGAGGGTGCTCTGGCTATCAAGCAACATATCTTCCTCCACCGTCTCTTGTGACAAGCGCAAAGCATCCGACTTGATGCTGAGCAGTGAGTTTTTCAACAGGCAAAGCAGCGGGATGGTGAGGCTGATAATGGCGGCATCACCACTGACCATCTGTGTTGACTCCTCAAAGTTGCTCAACACCTGGCAGCTATCAGACATCCACGTCCACTCCTCATTGTAGACTTGAGGAATCTGAGAGACCTGACTACCAGTTCTGGTGGAAGTTGACATCTGGCAGTCTACAATCGCTCTGCGCTGCTGGTAAACTCTGGATAACATGTTTAATGTGGAATTCCATCTCGTGGGCACATCGCACAACAGTCGGTGAGCGGGCAGTTGTAGGCGGCGCTGCGCTGCCCTGAGAGTGGCAGCATCTGTGGTGGACTTGCGGAAATGCGCACAGATGCGGCGCACCTTGGTGAGCAAATCAGACAGATTGGGGTATGTCTTGAGGAACCGCTGAACTATTAGATTGAACACGTGGGCCAGGCATGGCACATGTGTCAGCCTGCCGAGGTGCAGAGCCGCCACCAGGTTACGCCCGTTGTCACACACAACCATGCCTGGCTTGAGGTTCAGCGGTGCCAGCCACACATCGGTCTGCGCCGTGATGCCCTGTAACAGCTCTTGGGCGGTGTGCCTTTTGTCACCTAAGCTCAGCAGTTTGAGCACCGCCTGCTGGCTCTTACCCACGGCACTGCTGCTGCGCCTGGAGCTACCGACTGAAGGCGCCGTGCCCACGGATGGTAATTCGGTGGAGGAGGAGGAGGAGGGGTCGGAGGCATAGTACGTCTGAGAGACCGTGACCGAGGTAGGCCCCGCAATCCTCTGTGTGGGCAGTACATGAGCGGCCCCAGGGTCAGTCTCGGTCCCAGCCTCCACCAAGTTAACCCAATGTGCCGTCAGTGAGATATAGTGTCCCTGCCCGGCAGCACTTGTCCACGTGTCCGTGGTTAGGTGGACGTTCTCAGAAACAGCGTTGGTCAGGGCACGGATGATGTTCTCTGACGCGTGCTGGTGTAGGGCTGGGACGGCACATCGTGAAAAATAGTGGCGGCTGGGGACTGAATACCGAGGGGCAGCCACCGCCATGAGATTGCGAAAGGCCTCGGTCTCTACCAGCCTATAGGGCAGCATCTCCAGGCTCAGCAATTTGGAGATGTGGACGTTGAGGGCTTGGGCATGTGGGTGGGTGGAACTGTATTTCCTCTTGCGCTCCAGCGTCTGCTGTAAAGACAGCTGAACGCTGCGCTGGGACACATTGGTGGACACTGTGGAGGATCGTGGAGGCGAAGGTGTGGTTTTCCGGCGGGAGGCACTCGTGCCGGGGTCCTGGGCAGGGGGTTGACTAGCAGAGGCAGCGAGTGACACAGGGGAAGGAGCAGTGGTGTGACCCGCAGGAGGTGGTGAACGGCCTTGGTTCCATTGAGTGGGGTGTTTAGCACTCATGTGCCTGCGCATGCTGGTGGTGGTTAGGCTAGTAGTGGTGGCACCCCTGCTGATCCTGGTGTGGCACAGGTTGCACACCACAGTCCGTCGGTCATCCTCACTTTCTTTAAAGAACCTCCAGACTTGCGAACATCTAGGCCTCGCCACGGGAGCTTCACTACGTTGAACAGTTGCTGCTGATGCACCAGCTCTGGCCCTGCTTCTCCCTCTGGCCTCACCACTGCCTCTTCACTCGGCTTATCAACCCAGCTTGGGTCAGTCACCTCGTCATCCTCCGATTCCTCAGTCTGCTCCCCCCTCGGAATTCCTGCCCTGACAACAACTTCACCACTGTCTGACAACCGTGTCTCCTCATCGTCCGACACCTCTTTACAAACTTCTTCCACTAAGTCAACATTGTCATCATCATCATCATCACCCACAGACTGCGACAGTTGGAAAACTTGGGCATCGGGAACGAGGTCAGCAGCAACCTGAGAAGTGGTTTGTGACTCTGGGAAGGGTCCAGAAAACAGTTCCTGAGAGTATGCCGGATCGCATTCCAAATTTTCCTGGGAGGGGGCAGACTGGGGGGAAGGAGGTTGAGGTGGAGGAGCCAGAGGAGTGCTCCCTTGGGTAACGTGGGTGGACTGCGTGGAAGACTGACTGGTGGACAAATTACTTGAAGCATTGTCCGCAATCCACGATATCAGCTGTTCTCACTGTTGTGGTTTCAACAGTCCTCTACCACGTAGCTGTAGCTCTGCGGCGTTCCCCTGCTCCCTCATCAGCAGGTGCTGTCTCACCCTGCCCAGGACCACGGCCTCTGCCCCCTGCAGTAATTGAATGCCCACGCCCTCGTCCTCGACCCTTAGCCCTGGGATTCAACATTTTCTGTATATAAGTGTATTATATAAAAAAAATAAAATAAATGGGCCGCTGTACTGAAACCCACAAACTTGTTCAGTCTGGTTTAATTAAGTGACGTACAGAATGTGTCAACTGGACAGAAAATACGGATTGTAGTGAGTGGACAGCTGAACTGTGACACACAGAATGGTTCCATGCAGCTGTGTGAAAGGAGGAGGAGTGATGGTGTGGAGGTGCTTTGTAGGTGACTAAACCAAAGAGAGTACCACAACATTCTGCAGTCATGCCATCCCATATGGTTTGTACCTAGTGGTAACATCATTTGTTTTTCACTAGGATAAAGACCCCAAAAAACTTCTCCAGGCTATATGAGGGCTGTTTAACCAAGAAGGAGAGTGATCGAGTGCTGTGTCAGATGACATGGCCTCCACAATCACCCGATCTTTACCCAATTGAAATGGTTTGGAATGAGTTGAGCTGCAGAGCGAAGGAAAATCAGCCAACAAGTGCTCAGCAGTCAGCACCTCTGAGAACTCCTTCAAGACTGTTGGAAAGCCATTCCAGAAGACTTCATCATGCCGACCCAGAAAAAGCCAAAAGTTCTCTTTTCTGTGTTGCTATAGTTCTTCCGCTATAGTTCTTCTTTAACCCTTGTTATGTTACAAGAATTCTCTGACAATAAGTTGACCACAGAACAAACCACTGCTGGGTCCCAAAGCATTTAAAAATCTAGCAGTAGGTTTTCAACTTCCCTGCAGTACCTTCACAGGAAAAATTACAGTGACTCTTAAAATCAATGGACTGTCCTCCAAAGGGTAGTTTCTCAAAATCAGTTTGATGCTACCAAGCCATTGTGAAGGGTTTAAGAAATGTCCCTATGAAGATATATGGAACTAATAATCCTGGCAAAAATGTATGGAATATCCTGGTCAAATTCAAAGGTCAAGGTCCCTTAGCTTTGATTGGTGGCTACGGAAAACTGAAGTGTAATCAGAAAGGTAACTGTGAGTTGCCATCGGGATAGAGGCCAGCATGCAACAAGCCAGAGAATGAGATAAAGACATTGTCAGAGAATGGGTCAAGAATCAGAACCAGGAGTAGAACAACAGGTATAAGGCAACAATACCGAGGGGCAAGACAGAAGTGTAATGCATAAATTAAGCCAAGGTCAGGGTCAGAATCAATAGCAAATGAGAACAAGAATCATGCAAAGGACATGCCTTGAAACACAGACGAGGTGATGAGCCATTTAAACATACTCCCAACTGTCCTGATTTTGCTGGGACAATCCCTGCAAAAGACTGCAAAAGTTGCCATCTTGTGGGAATTCCAGGATGTTTGGGGGGCAGTGGGGATTTAAATGCCCCAAATTTTACTTTTAACATCATAGTAAGTATGTTTAAATACGTTGCAAGACTGATGAGATGTAGGAGGATCTAGTTTTCATGATAACCTGCAGATGCTGGGAGTGGACTGCAGCAGTGCTGTGGTCAGGTCCGGCAGGGCTTGCCCAGCAGCTTGAGGACAAAGGGTACATGGTGGTGGTGGTGGTGGTGGTGGTGGTGGTGCTGCTCTTAAAGGTATTGTATGGGACCATAAAAATGTAATTTAATTGTGTAAACCTCATCTAGAATCCTACATATAACATTGTACCTATCTTCACTTCAATCTCCATGCTCTCTCTGCACTCCATTATTTACAACCCGAACTTCTAGGTTGTGGAAGTAGATGATCAGTAGCCACAACACTTCCCATAGGAATGTGTGGTGCGAGATCAGCCAAAAATGTAAACGCCTACTACACCCTTCCCTGGGTCAAAACTCAGCCCACTACACCTTCCATCATCCCTTTTTCCTTCAGTTTCCTCCCACACAGCCTCCATATGAGAAGCAGTGACTCTACCTGCCCTGCCTCTGACATCACAACTATTTGGGTGTGGATTATAACAGAGGGTATAATGGTTGGCCTGGTCGTGATATCAGAGGAAATCCAGTCTCCACAGAGGGCACAGTCACGTAACTACACCCAACTCAAGTACATTAGTAAGTGCCAAGGCCTGGTAGAGTGAGCACAAGGAAAGGGAAAAATGTAAACCCGGGAAACCCCTTTAACTGTTTCTGAGCAAAAGGAAACTTTTTGATCAGCTTATTGTCTAGGTAGCTTTGAACAAGTAAGAATTGTCTAAAGAAGAGAAACACTTCAACAGAGAGCGACAATGTATGTGCTTGATTTCCTCCTCCAGATTGGTGGGATTCCCAATAGAATCTGTTTTCCAGTTGACAGATTTTCTTAAAGATCCCAGTAATAAAAATGTTCTTGATCCTGTCTCGAAATAAGATGTAACTTCCTCCTTGGTGTAGTCGTGTAACAAACTCAGGGCCCATTTAAAATGCTTCCTTTGCGGTCCTTCCTTCCCTAGGATTCTCTATTAAGGTTGATGTCTTAGATGGTTGACCCGAAGACACAAAAAGTTCTGAAACATCTTGTCACTGGAAAAGAAAATGTTTTAATATGACATGACAGTCAACAAGCCATCAATCAAGTAATAAATCAAAATGTAATACAGAGCGATAAGGATGGGAACATGCCAAAGAACCGTGTCTTTAGCACCTGCCACCGGTCTGTCACCCACATGTCACATATTTCTTCTTTCACTATTTCGGCTTCTTTAGAGTCCTGTACAGCGAGGAACAAATCATTCCCTGTGACATCTTCAATTTTCTCTTCTGCTACCTTGGACCATTAAAAAGATTTCTCAACTTTTCAGAACTTTTACTGAGCAAGATATTGTTAGCTACCTGTCCTTAACTTTAATATATCAACCAATCAAACCTGTCAATGTGTGTACCACAAGAAATCTTATTAAAATTCCCTTTGTATGGAAAGAATTTGATTTTTTTTCTTTTTCAGATGATCCGAGACTCAACGTCAGTTTGAAAAATCTGGATAGAGATGTAATGGATAGTCAACTGGCTCCCAAAACATCATCACTGAGATTTAAATTGTTATCCACAACATCTGTCTCAAAACTCCCAGTATTCAGTTATATTTATCTTGTGATCATTAGCATATTCTCCTGCTCCTTATTATTCTAAATTTGCACCTAAAATTAAATGACTTAATTGCATAAATCTGTAGTACATGTGAATATATACTGTAGATCTTTGCAATACTGTTTATCAAATAAGGTGGAGGTGGTATCTTCCTCATCTTCGGTAGAGGTGGCAACTTCCCCATCTTCGGTGGAGACGGCATCTTCCTTATCTTTGATAGAAGTGGTTTCTTCCTCATCTTCGGTAGAGGTGGCATTTTCCCCATCTTCGGTAGAGATGGCATTTTCCCCATCTTCGGTAGAGGTGGCATCTTCCCCATCTTCGGTAGAGGTGGCATCTTCCTCATTTTCGGTAGAGATGGCATCTTCCTCATCTTTGATAGAGGTGGTTTCTCATCTTCGGTAGAGGTGGCATGTTCCTCATCATTGATAGAAGTGGCATTTTCCTCATCTTTGCTAGAGGTCACATCTTCCTCATATTCAGTAGAGGTGGCATCTTCTTCATGTACAATATTTTTGGTAAAAGTGACATCTTCCTAATTTTTGGTAGGGGTGGCATCTTCAATAAAAGTGGCATCTTCCTCATCTTCGGTGGGGATGACATCTTTCTCATCTTTGATAGAGGTGGTTACTTCCTTATCTTTGGTAGAGGTGGCATGTTCCTCATCATTGATAGAGGTGGAATTTCCTCATCTTTGGTAGAGGTGGCATCTTCCTCATTTCAGTAGAGGTGATATCTTTCTCATCTTCAGTAGAGGTGACACCTTCCTTATTTTCTGTAGAGGTGACATCTTCCTAATTTTTGGTAGAGGTGGCATCTACCTCATCGTCAGTAGGGGTGGAATCTTCCAGCAATCCTTAGTTCCTTTCTGAATGTCAGAATCATTCCCCAAAATTATATTTAGAGTATTATATAGAATACGAGGAGGGGAGAAGAGGGAGATGTAGATGGTGTTTAATACTCACCTTTACTGTCTTCATGGCTAAATCTAGGTGTATTAGTCACATAATAGGTTTGTGTCTCCATACTATGTTTGACTTCTACATTTGTCAATGGGAGCAGTAGGAGTTATGGTTGCATACCTCCTACCACTCCATTTGGCCACTTCAGTTATCTATGGAATCAACCACCACAACAGCTAATGACAACTAATGTTGACAACTTACCTGGGACCAGCCAAGAAACAGCTGATCAGTAAGGGTGCGGGTGTCAGACCCTCACCAATGATACTAACAACGTATCCTCACGATATGTCATCAATATCTATAGTCTGGTCAACCCCTTTCTATTCCACCTGCAAAGTACATTAATATGGAGTTCCAGGAATAAAGGGAACAGCTTCTGAAACACGGAAAGAGATGTGATAAGCTATTGTTCTGGAAATTACTAGAACAAAACATACAGCAGATGTTTTTCTAAGTAGTAAATGTAGTTATCGAGACAATGAAGGCTCCAGTTCATCCAAGGCATAGTAGACGTCTGGGGCTAAATTACCAGCTATCGTTAACTTTCTAAAAAAATGGAATAATTCTATTAAAATGGGACTTTCCTTCCAAGGGCAGTAAAACTATAGAGAACTATTTCTAATTTTATTAAAGAAAAAACTGTATATTTCAGATGTTTAGTTCTTGTCCATTAGACACAGCCATGTCCAGCGACTCCAGCTTAGCTGCATTGTACATTGGAGTTTGAGGTAGTCTGAAATCCACCTTCTATTTCAACAGAGGCCCGGAGACATTTGTTCTATCCCTATGTACCTCTGTATGTATGAGTGCAACCCAGGATTACTTCTATTCATATTTGCCAAGGATCAAGATTCTATAACCAACTAGCCAAGGCTAATATGCCTGAGATGAACTGAGCTGCTGAAGATGGACCCCATTAAAAGATGGGGGTAAGTATTGGTGTGAACACAATCACCCTACCAAAAACTCATAATGGACATATGGCTGTGATGGTTTCTTTTGCTGGATATAGTTGTACAGCCAACTGCTGGGGATTGCTAATTTTTATGTCCTTACTCCTCCCTATTCCTTTGCAAAGCGCTGCTTAAATACATTGAGATGACTCTTGTGCAGGCGCTTAGAAGTTCCTCCCCACTATGTATGTATGACCCATAAGTTCTTTCAATGTGCGTGTGGCTCATGAGTCCTCTCAATTTGTGCATGGCCAAGGAATCCTCTCAATGTCCATGTGGCCCATGAGTCCATTTAACGTGTGAGTGGCTCATGAGTCCTCTCAATGTGTGTGTGGCCAAGGAGTCCTCTCAATGTGCATGTGGCCAAGGAGTCCTCTCAATGTGCATGTGGCCAAGCAGTCCTCTCAATATACTTGTGGCCCATGAGTTCTCCCAATGTGTGTGCGGCTCATGAGTCCTCTTAACGTATGTGGCCCTTGAGTCCTCTCCATGTATGTGTGACCAAGGAGTCCTCTCAATGTGTGTCTGGCCAATGAGTCCGCTCAAAGTGCATGTGGCCCATGAGTCCTCTCAATGTGTGTGTGGCCCATGAGTCATCTCCATGTGTATGTGGACAACAAATCCTCTCAATGGGTTTGTGTCCCATGAGTCCTCTCAAAGTGCGTGTGGCCCATGAGCCGTTTCCATGTGTATGTGGCTAACAAATCCCCTAAATGTGCGTGTGTCCCACGAGTCCTCTCAAAGTACATGTGGCTCATGAGCCCTCTCAATATACTTGTGGCCCATTAGTCCTCTCAATGTGTGGCTCATGACTCCTCTTAATGTGTGTGTGGCCAAGGAGTCATCTCAATGTGCATGTGGTAAAGGAATCCTCTCAATGTGCATGTAGCCCACAAGTCCTCTCAGTGTGTGTAGCCAAGGAGTCCTCTCAATGTGTGTGTGGCTAATGAGTCCTCTCAATGTGTGTGTGACCAAGGAGTCCTCTCAATGTGTGTATGGCACATGAGTCCTCTCAATGTGTGTGTGGCCCAGGAGTCATCTCTGTATTACAGTGGCACTTTGTGCATGCTCAGTAGTTGTGCGATGGAGGGGAGAATGAACTTAAACATTAACAATCCCAATTCAGCTGTCTTGACATTAAAGAACTTGAAAGGGTCCTAGGAGAACCCTCAGTGACATACATTACTTTTCAGGGCAATCTGAAGACTTTTGATTTGGATAGAATTTATTTATTAGAAGATTTGAACCTGAAATTAATTTCAAGAAATTTGTTTCTCTAATGGAGAGACATAGATTTGTCGGTAAGTCACCAGCAAGGTAGGAGATTGTGCCCTCTACACCAACACGCAGCACAACACAGGCAGTGTGCAAACGTTACCTCACTGCATGGAGGGACAAGAGTAAGAATTTTACATCGTCTACAGGACACTGGAAGAAGAATGGAGGAGACTGAGTGACAACAGCAGATCACACAGGGCTATGCACATTTTTAGTTGTCACCTAGGTCATTCCTGTATTGCCATGGAACCACCCACACACATTCCATACCTGATATTTTATTACTCAGAAACCTGCAGTAAAAGAGTTGGCAGAAGCATTGGACATCATAATTACAGGGGAGAATTCAAATGGGACACCAGAGTGCCTATTTTATATTCCTCTAATGAAATATAGAAAAGACATTGTAAAACCAAAGTTTATGCTTTAAAAAACAAGAAAACTTTATTTTATAGGACAGAAAAATTCAGTCTACTGGTGGTGGCATCACAGGAACATTGAAGCATCTAGATAATAAGGTAAATTTATGTAATGTTCACGGCATGTAAAATCGGTGCATAGATAATTGCCGTATAAACGGGGACTAGTGATTGGTTTAAGTGGTTCCAGATGTGAAATCAGGGATGATCAGACAGTCCAAGTGATGAATGGTGTCAGGGATTGAAGACCCATTTTCACGTCAGGTTCATAGTTTTATTTCTAGATGAACTTAATAAATAGAAATTCTAGTCAGATATCAAAAGTATCCAACTGATGTGATCAGTGTGGTTTGATTCCCATGACCCCTAGCAATCAGCACCTTACTGGAGCTTACAGCCCCCTCATGGAGGTACCTACACAGCACCATTCATATCTTTGTTTGGTACTGCATCTCACTTCTATCCATGTTGATAGGGCTGAGCAGTGGCTGAGCTGCAGTACGTGACACAACCATATGGACATAAGCTGTGGCAGATACTATCCTAAGGATATCAGAGGTTCTCAGAGCATAAAGGTACTCAATTGAGATCAAAGGGATATTACCAACTTGGATACTTATGGCATATCCAAAGAATATGCAACAAAGATCTGATTAATGTGGTCCCAACCGGTGGAAGCTGCACCTATGTGGAAAACTCTGCATTCATTCTGTACTTGAATGTGGAGACCTCCTCACCAGGTCATTTGGCCAACCCAAGTTCTCAACATAGTTACTGGTTAACAACATAGTTAATAGCCCTTTAACCAACATGACACAGAAGAAGAAGAAGAAGAATGTTGAGAAAAGAAGACCAAATGAAAAATAGAGAAAATGGAAAAACAAAGTAATGAAGAAGAATAGAGAAGGAAGAAAGAAGGAGAAGAAGGAGAAGAAAGAAAGAACTAGAAGGAGGAGAAGGAAGAAAGAAAGAAAGAAAGAAAGAAAGAAAGAAAGAAAGAAAGAAAGAAAGAAAGAAAGAAAGAAAGAAAGAAAGAAAGAAAGAAAGAAATCTAAAGAAAAGAAAAAGTAAGAGATAAGGATGAGACACAGAAGAAGACATAGAAGAAGAATATAGAAGGGGAAGACAAAGAATGAGACGAAGAAAGAAAAAATAAATAAGAGAACAAGAGTCATGAAGATGGAAAAGCTCAGTCAGAAGTCACCCCAAGTGTAAACACCAAGAAGATCTAGATTATGGGAAATTTGAAGAAAAGGGAAGTCAAGAGGGTTGTTTTCCTTGGAACTTAAGTGTTGCTAAAAATGAAAAAGAGTGAGGAGGAGATGGAGAAGCTCCAGAAGTCAGAAGTCAACCCAAGTGAAAACACCATGAAGATCTAGAGGATGGGAATTTTGCATAAAAAGGTGGCCAAATAGGTTGGTATCTTCGTATAAGATAGAAAACCCAAAAATCTACCCATTGATCAGCATCCTTCTCGACAGACTTAAAGGTGTTGTCCCACAAAAAATATTCTACAGTTTTCAAACCAGCACCTGGAGCTGAATACTTTTGTAATTGCATGTAATTAAAAATTTTGTATAGATACTGAGTTATTCAATAAAATGTATCTGTATAGGACCACTTAATTTCTTATTTCTTTGACCTGCTCACTGAGAAAGCCACATATGCTCAGTTTCAACTTTTAACTGTCTCCTGAGCTGTGATATGGAAAGCTGAGACACGCCTCCTCAGCTGTGATAGGGAGAGCTGAGACACACCCCCTGAGCTATGATAGGGAGAGCTGAGACACGCCTCCTGAGCTGTGATAGGGAGAACTGAGACACACCCCCTGAGCTATGATAGGGAGAGCTGAGACAAGCCTCCTGAGTTGTGATAGGGAGAGCATGGACATGCCCCCTGAGCTGCAGCAGAAAAGACACTCCCCTTGAGCTGCCAACATGATATAAATCTAGTAGAGCAATGAATGAGGAGATCTCTGGATCCATGTGAGGTACAGGGCTGGTTCTAGCTTTGTTAAAAAGAGGTTATCATGTCCTATATGATGTTTGATTTTCATTTTTTACATTATTCGTGGGATAACCCCTTTAAATGGTGGAGCTGAAATAGACAAATGAGTGTGTTCAGAGATTTTCAACAACACTGAGCTCCATGGCGACAGACAGAACATGCTCATCCTGCTCTCTAGCTAACAATGAGAACTAATTGGCCTTTGTTCTCAGCAACAGTGGATCAGACACCACCAATCTCACTTTGGTAAACTGTCAGGTTGCCATGTTAAAAAAATTTAAAAAAATGGGTTGCTTAGGATCGAGCAAACACCATATGAAGATTGAGCCAGTTTCTCGTCCAATTCGGTTCGCCTTTTTTTATACAGTAAGTGCCTATTCAACATCTCAGGAATCTGTCTTCTTAAAGGGGTTGTCCCACGAAAAAATATTCTACAGTTTTTAAACCAGCACCTGGATCTGAATACATTTGTAATTGCATGTAATTAAAAAAATTTTTATAGCTACTGAGTTGTTCAATAAAATATATCTATATAGTGCCACTTAATTTCTTATTTCTTTGACCTGCTCACTGAGAAGGCCGCACATGCTCAGTTTCATCTTTTAACTGCCTCCTGAGCTGTGATAGAGAGAGCTGAGACACGCCCCCTGTGCTGCAGCAGAAAAGACACTCCCTTGAGCTGTCAGCTTGATATAAATCTAGCAGAGAATGAATGGGGAGATCTCTGGATCCATATGAGGTACAGGGCTGGTTCTAGCTTTGTTAGAAAGGTATTGTCGTGGACTATATGATGTCTGATTTTAATTTTTTACAATATTCGTGGGATAACCCCTTTAAAGAGGTTGTCCGGGTATTATTTAAAAAAAGTCATACTTTCTGCACAGATCCCGATCTTTCCCGTGCCAACAATTCCAGGGTCATCTACTACTGCTCCACTCACCCAGTCACTGACTGAAGTGAGTCATCATTGCAACGTGAGATTGGATGAGCAGTTGAAAGTGGCCAAGAAGTAGAGACCAGCATGGGACCTTTGGGAAATGTCGGAACGGGACAAGCAGGGAGCATCTTTATGGTAAAGAATCCTCCCTGGCATGGCCACCTCCCATAACAAAGGAACATGCTTGTTATAAATCCTCCATTGTACGTTGAGTCAAACATTTAAGTTCTCTCTTTAGTATATGTCTTCAATGCGTTTGGTTTCCATGGTTACCGGTGATTTACGCTCTCTGCTTGGAGTGTTTAAGCGTTTGCAGCTTTCGCATGAAGCATTTAGATGTCTGCGGTGTCAATATCGCCAGAGGTAACATTGCCTAATGGATGGGAGATCTCATTGTGTTCTGGAACAGCTGTTGTCTGTGTTATTTCCATCATTAACGCAAATCTATGATATTACTGGCAGCCATTCAGAAAAAGATTCCCCCCCCAACCCTTGGTTTCAGTATAAACATTTTTCTTTATACAGGAGACACTTATCTTTGCAAACTCGAGAGGAAAACCTCATAGTAAATCACAAGTGGGAAGATTTATCACCACTGGTACTCAATGTGAGCGCCCCATTCAGCACGCCCTGTTGATAAATCTTTTGCAGGGTAGCAATGCCACCACTTTTTTTCCGATTTAGATTTGGTAGATTCACATTAGAGTTGAGTGAATTGATTCGCTAGAATCAAAATTCGACTTGAACTTCTGAAAAAAAAGTCTGATTTGGTAAAAATCAAAATGCCGTCAGATTCATTTGGGTACAGTTTTTCCAGAAAGAGAGATTTTCCGGACTTTCGATTCGGAAAAAAATCGATTTTTACCTGAATGGAACTCGGCCCATTCAGGCAAATCGGGCAGAAACAAATTTTAGGAAATTTGTTCATCCCCAATTCATAAGGTCCAACATGACCCATATTTGCTAAGACTAACAACTGGGAGAAGGAATTGGGGAGCTATTTGCTGAATATGGAATCTTTTGATTAAGTCTTCATGGAGACCACACCAACATTTATCACCATTTTCCCAATTTGACAAGTGAGAAGAGTCATCAAAATTGTGCAAATTTGAAAACTGTAAGAAGATATATATATATATATATATATATATATATATATATATATATATAGTAGTGCCAAAGATCCATAAATTTGCCCCATAGTTCTTAAAGGGGTACCCTATCTCAACAAAAGTTTTATTTTATTACATTATTTATTTTACTCACTTACATAGCACAGACATATTCTGCAGGGCTTTACAGACATTCTCATCATTCTCTCATTCTCATCACTCCCCAATGGAGCTCACAATCTAAGTGTATGTCTTTAGAGTAGTGTATGTCTTTAGAGTGTTGGAAGATACCTTAGCAAACATAGGGAAGACCTACAAACTTTATGGATCTTTGACACTACTACATTTTTCAAATTTGCACAATTTTTATGACTTTTCTCCCCATTTGTCAGATTGGGAAAATGGTAAAAAAATGTTGGTGTGGTCTCCATGAAGACATAACTCAGGTCAGAATGATCACATGCCCAATGGAGCTCACAATCTAAGTTCCCTATTAATTTGTATGTCTTTAGAGTGTTGAAAGATACACATGCAAACACAGGGAGGACCTACAAACTCCATGCAGATGTCATACTTGGTCAGACTTGAACCTAGGACCCTGACGGTCACCAGTGCTAACCACTGAGCCACCATGTTGCCCAGTAACAATGTTGTGGTATGTATAAGCTAGCCACTTGGTTAGAATAGAGTAAATTACTCCAATGTATCAGAGGCGCTGTGGAGTGAATGTTTTTGAAAACAATATACTTTTTTTCTTAGCCTTTCTGCTGCTGCTGCTTGGCCGAATTTTACAAAAAAATTCACTTTGTGATGAATTATTTTGTCATGAAGCACATTTTTTTGTAAGTAGTGGGTGCAATGACAGGGAGCTGCAATAGCGTTGCTCCCCATCATTGTACCCCTCAGATTTCGCATTCATACATGATTGCGACATCTGCGAGTAAAAACAGTGTAAAATTAACAGAAAAAAAAATCAAATCATACTCACCACCTCTATTTGATTGCGATGGGATGACATCATACGTCACCACGCACGGGATTTCAGCTGAGCTCTTCAATCAAGATGGCGGCAGCCGGCCTGTCGTGAGCAAATGGAGGAGGCAAGTATTATTTTTGTTTGTTCTTTACCCTATTTCTGGTAAAAATCGATTCACTACCATGAAGCATGAGGAAATTCGTCTTCGAGTGAACTCTAAATATAATACTCCTTCCTCCGTGTAGTGTTATACCTTGTAGCATAATCCCCCTGTAGTATAATTCCCTTCTGCAATATACCACTGTACAACCACTGTAGTATAATGTCCGCCTGTAGTATAAATGTAAGGCTGTATTATAATGCACCCCTGTAGTATAATGTGCCCTGTAGTATAATGTCCGCCTGTAGTATAATGCACCCCTGTAGCATAATGTCAGCCTGTAGTATAATGCACCCCTGTAGTATAATGCACCCCTGTAGTATAATGTCCGCCTGTAGTATAATGCACCCCTGTAGTATAATGCACCCCTGTAGTATAATATGAACCTGTAGTATAATGCACCCCTGTAGTATAATGTTAACCTGTAGTATAATGCACCCCTGTAGTATAATGTTTACCTGTAGTATAATGCACCCCTGTAGTATAATGTGAACCTGTAGTATAATGCAATCCCTGTATTATAATGTGAACCTGTAGTATAATGCACCCTTGTAGTATAATGCACCCCTGTAGTATAATGTTAACCTGTAGTATAATGCACCCCTGTAGTATAATGTTTACCTGTAGTATAATGCACCCCTGTAGTATAATGTGAACCTGTAGTATAATGCATCCCTGTATTATAATGTGAACCTGTAGTATAATGCACCCTTGTAGTATAATGCACCCCTGTAGTATAATGTGAACCTGTAGTATAATGCACCCTTGTAGTATAATGCACTCCTGTAGTATAATGTGAACCTGTAGTATAATGCACCCCTGTAGTTTACCTGTGAAACCTCATGTACTAAAATGCACCCCTGTAGTCCCCCACTAAGTAGAATGCCCCATAGAGATTTTATATGCAGCAAAAACCAAAGTAAAAGTCCTATCACAGCGCCGCCTGAGGCCACCGCCTCACATTGCCTAATTAGAGATGCACTACTGGCCAGAACTAACAATTGTGGCCAAGATCGCGTCTGAGTCAGCAGATAAATACCTTAGATTGCTATTCCTTGGCTTAGGCATAACCCCCCGCCCCCCCCCCCCCCCCCCCCCCCGTTGGTAATATCACATTCCTGAGTGGTGATCTCAGAGACACATCTCAGATCTCAGGACATGTGTGATCCAGAAGATTCCTATTAGAGAAGTTGTAAGAAGGGCGGAGGTAGAAGGCAAACATGATGTGCTTCTCTCCACCAGACTCCATCTTCAAGCCCTGGAGCCAAGTGATGAAAGAGAAGAAGTTTTTTTAAGGAGGATTTGCATGGCCACAGCATCTGAGACAGCAAGGTAACCCAGATGGATGGGTTCCAGACCCTACTGCTGCAAAGGGATAACATGTGAAGATACCATCTACACCTCTAGATTAGTGGACTCTACAGCCACAGTTGACAGATTGTAATTAGAGAGCTAGAGATCCAAGATACAGAGAATTTGGCCAGAGTGGCCAGAGAAGGAGTAATTAGAGGGCTATTGCTACAAACCGCTTGCTCAGCTCATACATGTGCAATGTGCCGCCCCCAAGGGCAGATAGGGTCTCATTGTTAGGAATGCCAAGTGGTATGTTGTGGCCCTGATAGTTTTGTGTCATGGTGCTCCTACCTGGATACCGTTGCTCCCCAGGGTTAGGCTCTGAAGCAATAAAGGGGAGAGTAATCGTGGAGGTGGAGAATAAGTCGAGTCCAGACTTGGTGAAAGTTCAACAGCTTTACTGGAATATACTTGCATCCATACAATATTTAGTCTTTATCTTGATTCCAGCAGGTTCTGGAATAATGTGCAAGCGAACTTGAATATTCTTTCTCCTTCACTGCTGTGCTAAACTTGGCTTTCATCTGGTAGCTGGACTCTGCAGTGATTCCGATACCTTTGGAGTGGGGTGCCTTTGGCTGTTGACTCCCTCGCAATACTCTGTCTGTAAATCTGTAAGGAGTCATGGTGCTCTATGAGCTGCTTCCCTCTAGAGACACTTCTGCTGCAGGAGGGGTAACCTTCCCCTCTCTACTACATCTTGACACGTCTGCTTTTAACACTCCACTAGAAGTTAGAATGACTAAAAACTTCCCACAGCCCCTCCCTTGGTAGGAAACAGGACTAGCCCACTTCTGCCCAAAAGAGGGAGAATGCAATGGTAAGTTCCATTCTATCTAAAGATATCTCTCTCTGTCAGATACACACTGCCATCTGTTGGACAACCAGGCACATTACATGAAATACAACAAATAACAGTTATATCGCAATATTATGAATGTACAGTGTAAAGGACATGGAATCAATACACAGATGACATTATTGGTAGGTTATCAAAGATAGTAGCAGGGTATAGGAATAGTAATACCGCTCTGGCGTATTACACATGGACATATGGAAATAAGTTAGACTGTGTACAGATAATTACGGGATATACTACAACTCCTATTGTGCACGCTGTTGGGGAGTGCAGGGTGCTATGTGCGCTGGTGTTCCTTTCACTTTTTGACCGCTCAGCTCCCCAACCAACCCCCGCCCCCCCCCATGCCGCCTGCTCCCTGTATCACTATTCAGCCCTGCAGGCAGAGATTGCTCTGGATTGTGTAGGAAGAGCCCGGGAATCTGCCTGTGCTCCTCCCACACAGTACTGCAGCGCGATCTGTGATCAGGAGTGGGACAAGGTGAGTAGTTACTGTTTTGTTTTTTTTTGTTTGTTTTTTTTTTAATTTTATTAACACTGCCCCTCAGTGCACAGAGAGGGTATTACTACTGTAAGAGGGAAAAACTGAGGGCATAACTACTGTAAGGGGGGCACAATGAGGGCATAACTACTGTGACGGGGCATAATGCGTGTATAACTACTCTGAAGGAGGTACAGAGAGGGTGTAACTACTGTGAGGGGGGTATAATGAGGGCATAACTTCTGTGAAGGGGCACAGAGAGGGCATAACTACTGTGAGGGGGGCACAATCTGGGCATAACTACTGTGAGGGGGAAAAATGTTTTAAAGCATGGGGGTGCCAGAGAAAGGACCCGTCCCGGGTGTCAGACACCTACAGCACACCACTGCACCGCTCCTTACATCACACGCTGGCTATTGTAGTGGCCCAGAGGGACACTACCACTCCTACATTCCTATTGCTAACCTGTTTACCGCCATTGTATTGGTTTGCACCACCAAGTGTACCACCACTAACAAAGTGTGATTTTGTTAAATGCAAGGTGGCCCGTGAAGTGGCAGTGTATCTGGCAGAGAGTACCTTTCCCATTTTTGGCAGTAGTGGGCTAGTCCTTCTTCCCACCAAAGGAAAGGTTGCAGGAAGTTGGAGTGAGAGAGTGAAGCAGCATGGTGTAGGGAGTGTTTCCCCTCACTGTTGTAGGAGCAGAGAGCAGCCCACTCCTGATATATATATGAAAGGACTTAGTACCTCTGAGAGGGAAAATGGTGCCAAATACCCCTAAACAGCAAAATGGGTCACAGAATATATCACTCTCAAAAGAAACAGTAACTAAAGCTAATAGGAACCAGACTGAAGCCAGAGAGAAAAATCAAAGTATTCAAGTTTACCTGCCAGTGTACCCCAAAATCTGCTGGAGCCAAGAGAAAGATCTAGTATTGTTTGAATGACACATGTTTATTGAAGTAAAAAACCATTGAACCAAGCCAACAGATCAGATAGATAGATAGATAGATAGATAGATAGATAGATAGATAGTTTTGCACATCTAGAGACTGAAATTCTTTCCCATTCTTCCTTGCAAAACAGCTCGAGCTCTTTGAAGTTGGATGGAGAACGTTTGTGAACAGCAGTTTTCAGCTCTTTCCACATATTCTCAATTGGATTCAGGTCTGGACTGTGACTTGACCATTCTAAGACCTGGATACCTTTATTTTTAAACCATTTCATTGTAGATTTTGCTTTATGTTTAGGATCATTGTCTTGTTGGAAGATAAATCTCCGTCCTAGTCTCAGGTCTTTTGCAGACTCCAACAGGTTTTCATCCAGAATGGTCCTGTATTTGGCTCCATCCATCTTCCCATCAATTTTAACCATCTTCCCTGTCCCTGCTGATGAAAAGCAGGCCCAAACCATGATGCTGCCCCCACCATGTCTGACAGTGGGGATGGTGTGTTCAGGGGGATGAGCTGTGTTGCTTTTACCCCAAACATATCATTTTGCATTGTTTCCAAAAAGTTGGATTTTGGTTTCATCTGAGCAGAGCCCCTTCTTCCACATGTTTGGTGTCTCCCAGGGGCTTGTGGCAAACTGTAAACCAGACTTTTTATGGATATCTTTGAGAAATGGCTTTCTTCTTGCCGCTTTTCCATAAAGGGCAGATTTGTGAAGTGTTGGACTGATTGTTGTCCTATGGACAGACTCTCCCACCTCAGCTGTAGATCTCTGCAGTTCATCCAGAGTGATCATGGGCCTCTTGGCTGCATCTCTGATCAGTCTTCTCCTTGTTTGAGATGAAAGTTTAGAGGGACGGCCGGGTCTTGGTAGATTTGCAGTGGTCTGATACTCCTTCCATTTCAATATGACGCTTGCACAGAGCTCCTTGAGATGTTTAAAGCTTGGGAAATCTTTTGGTATCCAAATCCGGCTTTAAACTTCTCCACAACAGTATCAGGGACCTGCCTGGTGTGTTCCTTGGTCTTCATGATGCAGAACCCTGAGACTATCACAGAGCAGGTGCAGTTATACGGAGACTTGATTACACACAGGTGGATTCTATTTCTCTTCATCAGTCATTTAGGACAACATTGGATCATTCAGAGATCCTCAATCAACTTCTGAACTGAAAGTAAATGGGCCGAATAATTTTGCACGCCCCACTTTTCAGTTTTATTATTACAAAAAAGTTTAAATGATCCAATAAATTTCCTTCCACTTCACAATTGTGACCCACTTTTTGTTGATTCTTCACAAAAATGTAAAATGTTATATCTTTTTGTTTGAAGCCTGAAATGTGGCAAAAGGTTGAAAAGTTCCATGGGGCCGAATACTTTCGCAAGGCACTGTAGCTAGAAAGCTAGATAAAAAGACACAGTAGACATGAAATAGATAGATAGATAGATAGATAGATAGATAGATAGATAGATAGATAGATAGATATGGGACTGAATTCCAGACTTAGTCTGGTGGTCCAGTATTTCTTGTCTTCTGACTAGGTTTTGCCTTCATCCTGTCTGCCCCTCATTCTTCACCCTGCTTATCTTTCTGTTACTTCTGGTAATGGATGTTTTGTTGTTATAGCGGATAATTACTTTACTTGTAAATCGAGAGAATTATGTTTTAACGCACAACATTAGTTTATGATGAACCTTATCCATCTGTTCCGCAGTTATTTCCGAATGCAGACAGAATGTGTTTCACCGTGGCATCATAAAAAATGTACGATCTCCCAGACGTGGAGGCATTTGTGCTCCTTACCAGAAACCATACATCTGCTGTATCTGAATAACCAGGCAAGAACATGGAGGAACGTATCTTCTCTGCCACAAACGATCCTTCCCGAGAGTCACCCAAATGATCTGCTGCTACTGCTGAGAACATCACTGAGCCGCCCTGAAAATTTGTTTGGCAGTAGATAAAATAAAACTTATGAAAAACTGTCTATGCATGCTCGGCTTGTCTGAGTATACATGTGTTCTGAATAGGGATAGCGGAGTATGTCAGTACCAGACAACTCTGGTTGCAGGTTGCATCCCATGAAAACAAAAGAAGTGGGCATGTTGAAATCCAACAGCATGATCCATACCACTCCTGTCACCATGTCTTTGACTAGCATTAGGCTTGCCACAGACATAAGATATTTATCTTTACACTATTGGCGTCAAAATTTGGTCTGTGGAAAAAATGATGGTTATGGCAGTCAGATGTTACTACATTTAGCTGGATATGCGATAGGCTGCAGATAAATACCTTAGATTGCTATTTCTTGTAATGTAGTGGGTTAGGCATTCCCCCCCCCCACGTTGGTAATATCACATTCCTGAGTGGTGATCTCAGAGACACGTCTCAGATCTCAGGACATGTGTGAGGCACACCGGAGGTAGGCCCAGGTGTATAACTCTGATTACACACATACATTAGTGGGGACTGCAGTTGGAACTTCATCTTTGATTTTCCCTATCTCTTGTACACACTGGGTGTCAGTAATGTGTTAGAAAGCCATGTGTTAGAGCATGGCCGACCGGATACCTACGTCAAATTGCATCTTTAGGCTGATGTTTATTTAGCTTTTATTATTCTGTATATGATTTGTCTATGTTATCTTATATTTAATCACGCTTAGTAAATATATTTATTCACTTAGCCTGCGAAAGCTCATTCATTCTCAAATCTTTTGAATTCACGTTAAAACACTTGGTGTCAGAAGTGGGATTTGAGCAAATAAATATTCTTATTGTTGCTAGGGTTTTACATAGAGAAAGGGTAGTTTGGACCCACCACTCCGAATGGGAACCCGGAAATTTGCGGGATTCTAATAATTATTAGTGGTTGCATGTGTTGTGCAAATCTGCTACGAGCTATGAGTGGGACTGTAGTAGGCTTGGTAGAATCCAGCAAAGTTCTTTTCAAAATTGTAGAACTAAGCAGATTCTAGTGAAAATCTGTAGGACTTTGTGTAGTAAAAACTTGCAGATTGTGGACATCAGAGCTCCTGTGATGTTGAAGGAGGTTTCTGATGGGTTAGAAGACAGAGCAGTGTTAAGAAATTTTGGTACCCTAATGCTATGTGTGACTCCTGGCCATAGCATCTGAGATTAGAGACGTAAAGGGCAGTAAGTATAATACATCAGGGATAGTTGGTCAGTTAATAATGAATAAAGTATTGTACCTAGTGTGTGTGTGTCTGTTTCCAGGAAAGCTGTGTAGCTGACAGTCATAAATCATTCAGTGGAATGTGAATGGGTGCAGCTTTAAAGGCTATGTACACCATTTTTTAATTATTGCATTATACTTATTTTGACCTAAACATCACTTTTTCAATTGGTCTTTATTAACAATATGGAATCCTTTTTTGAGTACAGAGCTGAGAAGCTGTACTAGCTGCCTGTGGATTTTTTCCCAATTCCGTCATCTGAAGAGCAGACAGACTCCTTATCTCTTCTCTCTGACCTTATAAACACTCATAAAAGCTTAATCCTTACTTACTGATAAGAATGTGGCTTAAATAAGTGTTTATGACCTCTCAGTAGTTTACAGATAAGAGTAATTAGATGACCGGCACAAAGTTAAAATGTGAAAGTACCAGTCACCCAGCTAGACAAACAGTTAATCCTTTGTGACTGAAGAGCTCAATATTTTTAATAAAGACCAATTGAAAATATGATTTTTAGCCAAAAATAAGTTAAATGCAATCATATGAAAAAATCGACTCCAAAGGTGTACAGCAGTTGTGTTGAATATGTGTGAAGTTGTGAAGAATTTGATGGATGCTTAGCAGAGCAGTGTGTGCAGTCTGTACTTCACATAGAAGAGCGTGGTTATCATCTGTGAGTGGATATGATAAATTATGCTGCAGAGGAGAAATAAATAAATTAAAATATGAATGTGTATGGAATACAATATTTGTTTTTATTTTAATTTTTTCTTTGGAGATTTTTTATTTTTATTGGTACCAACGTTTTTGATTGAGATCTACTTTTTTTAAAATTGAATTCAATGAAACATTTCCTGTGGGCCCTTCATGTTTTCATGTCTGTATTGTCAGATGTGTTCATTTCTATGTTTGTGTTAAATGTTCTGATAACACCAGAGATCTGTCCTCATAACTGGTTAAGAGTAAACTGACTAGAAGAGCAAGGATCACACAATCTGGTCTGACCGGAAGGGGTGGTCTTGTATGATCTAAATGGAAGGGAGGAGGATAAGGTGGAGGTCACAGACACAAAGGCGGCCCTTTTGCCCATCCCCTAGTTAGAAGACAACCCCATGAAAAAAGTCCTGTGTTCTGGTGTATGCCTGAAAAGTTTATTTTCGACATCAAGAAAAGCTGGGTACATCTGCAAACCAAAATGCTAAAAAGTATTAAGTGCAGAGTAAACGACACACATTAGGTATAATACAAGATTGCACCACTGGGTACTTTAGAAGGTTCATGAATAAAAATGATATTAAAGGGGTTATCCACTCCTTAAAAAAGCCTCCCCATATGCCCCCCCCCCCTACAATTTGGCTTTGCATTACAAAGTGATTTAATAAATATTGCAGTGTTATCTCGCCATCGAAGACACTCGAACATCTAATCCATAATTGCTTATTGTTTATCTAATGTGTTCAAGAACAAGGACAAGGCTCTCTATTACTTGTTAAATTATATGAATGTTTTTTTGGAAGTGTTATTAATATTAATCTTAATATACAAATAATTAGACTAGGTTTAGGGTTTAGCAAAGTTTATTTTGCTTTGGCAAAGGACCTCTATGGTACCATTGGTAAATGATATTCAAATGCAGTGTTGGACTGACAAAAGTTCAAGGACTTTTGTTTGTTCTGTTTGATCCTGGGATGGAGAGAAACTCAAATTCACCACATCAAAATCTTTGATCATGGACTGAGTTAGAAGTTATGATAATGGTGAACTGTGCAAGTTTGTCTTCAATTTCAACTTCCCTAAGTACAGGTTGTATCAGGACTGGCAATCTCAATAGTGTGCAGGGGCTTCCCAAGTCAACGACGAGGTGAGGTAAGAGTCATCTTTGGTGACTTGACTGCCACCCAACGAAAAAAGACTTCAACCATTGGTCTGCCATGCTGAACAAGGCCTTGCTGCTCGTACTATGGCTGTCCAGGGGTGGACCTCAAAGGTAATCATCTGCCCAAGACTTTTTGACCAACCAGAAGGACTGATGCAATGACCTGCAGACCAGTGAAGGGAGGTCCCAGTGTCATAGCTCCTCCCACAAACAAGGTTATGGACTGTTTTATACCCATTAAAAAGAGGCTCTGAAACCAGCACTTAGGATTGTGTTTACACCTACAATCCACTCATACATCAACACAGAGAAAGTAAGGGTAACAGACTGAATTTTGTAACCACATATAAGTTGCGGCACAAATAGAAGAAGATCAGAAGTGAAGAAGACCTTGTGAAAGACACTTCTTGTTAGTCCAACAAACAATTTTTTTTATTTTAGATTTTTTTTAGAGATCCAATGGTTCCAAGGTGGTTTTCTGTCAAAAGACTAGGCTATATATGTAGAATAGGTCTTGATGTTGATTGTTGAAAATTAATTATATTGGAAGAACCAGGGGAGGAATATGTTTTAAGGGAATAAGCACTGATTGGCTCTGTCCTCTTTAATTCTGTTGCCTTTAATTCTGTCTCTTTTATATTACTTTCAGTATTCTGTGTATGATATTCCTTTTAATGTAGCGGGTTAGGCATACCCCCCATTCTGTTTATAAGATCACATTCCTGTGTAGTGATCTCAGAGACACATCTGAGGACATGCAGTAAATATTGAGTAAATATCTGAGGACATGTGTAATGCACACTGGGGGCGAGGCCAAGATGTATAACTTTGGTTACACACATACATCAGTGGGGACTCCACTTGTAACTACATCGTTGGTAGGATGTAAGTATTGAATTTTCCTATCTGTTATACACCCTGGGGTGTCAGTCATGTGTTATACAGTGGTAGACAGCCATGTGTTATAGCATGTTTATTTACTTTTTATTATTCTGTATGTGATTTGTCTGTGTTATCTTATATTTAATCTCACTTAGTAAATATATTTATTCACTTAGCCTGCGTAAGCATATTCCTTCTCAAATCTTTTGAATTCACATTAAAACAGATAGATGGATGGATAGATAGATAGATAGATGATAGATAGATAGAAATAAATAATGAAAGGATTAGATAGATATGAGGTAGATTGATAGATAGATTTTGTTCCCTTTAATTTTATCTTTTTTTTTATATTACTTTTAGTTTTCTGTATATGATATTCCTTGTAATTTAGTGGGTTAGGCACATGACCCCCTCCCCCTCATTCTGTTGATAAGACCATATTCCTGAGTAGTGATCTCAGAGACACATTTCAGGACATGTGTAATGCACAGTGGAGCTAGGCCGAGCTGTATAACTCTGGTTACACACATATATTAGTGGGGGTTCCAGTTGGAACTTTATCCTTGGTAGGATGTAAGTATTGATTTGCCCTATCTCTTGTATACCCTAGGATGTCGGTAATGTGTTAGACAGCCATGTGTTATAACATGGCCAACCGGATCCCTACCTCATATTGCATCTTTAGGCTGATGTTCATTTACATAGTAACATAGTAACATAGTTTATAAGGCCAAAAAAAAGACATCTGTCCATCCAGTTCGGCCTGGTTTCCTAAAAGTTGATCCATTTTATTAGTTGATATATTTTATTATTCTGTATGTGATTTGTGATCTGTGTTATCTTATATTTAATCACACTTAGTAAATATATTTATTCACTTAGCCTACGTAAGAATATTCATTCTCAAATCTTTTGAATTCAGGTTAAAACAGATTGATTGATAGATACATAGATAAAAACATAGGTGCATTTTTCTGAATTTTTTTTTAAATGGTGCATAGGCAAATACAGTTTGTGATTTTTACAACCTGCTATCTCCTGACAAGAAGTCCACGTTTTTGCTCATTTCTCGATGATTAATTCTCAAAACTCTTATTTCCATTAAGTAGCATGAGCCGCAGAATTACAAGTTAACTACGAGGTCGGCTTCGGGCAGCTCTTCAGGCGTCCCGGGGATTGTTGGTAGATCATTTTCTGCTGTTGTAATTTACCTTAAAATAGCTGTGGTTGGCAGAGGCAGCAGCATATGCCCAACTCCTGCGCTAGTTCCATGGCCAATACCTTCCAGATGTTGTCTGAAATGTGCCAGGAGATATGGAAAGGCATATCCAACAGGGAGACGTCATTAAAACTCAAACAAGTGGTAACATACCATGACAGCGCAGCGCAGGAGAGTCATGACAGCTACACGGGAAGTATTGACCGTCTGGAATAAGAAAAATAAAGAAAAGGCTTGAATTCTGTATAGTAAGGTATAGGTGATGCAGAATTAGGAGCTGCACCTGGGTCCTAGTGCCTGAAGGGCTCCATATTCCATGTAAGACAACGCCAGTATTATGCATGCAAGGTAGCAATTGGAGTCCAAGAGCTTTAAAGAGTCGCTGTACTTTCACACAATTTCATTTCATTTAATAGAAAATGGTGAAAATAGCAAATTTCTAAACCACTTCATTAAAAAAATCTGCCTGCATCCATCTGAAGAAAAGCTGCAACGTCATGGCCACTAGGAATCGCACTTCCACCAAAGTTGCAGTCCACTGCCTGCAGTCAGCCAAGATCTGTCCCTGTTAACAGAGGACATGGGGGCGTGTCAGAACTAGCTGAAATCCTGAGCTTGATAAAAGAACTGCTTCTACACTGCTTCTGAACATCACAGGAGCCACAAACATAGTGGGACATAAGGGAAGTGACGTTGCTGCATACAGAAGGAGACACCCTGTGCTTCTGAGAGAAATGCATCTAGCTATGCAACTGAAACAGGAAACAATATGGCTGGAAGAGACTTTAGGAAAGCCCAACGTAACTGTTCCTTCATAATTATGATTGTACAAAGAAGCACAGCCATCATGCTAACTTTTTTTGAAAATTGAGGTACGCTTTAAGTTATGTTTCACACGATATGCATAGAACTAAGGTCTATTAGCTTTATTGCTAAGTATCTCTATAGGAGGCATGTTAAGGGACTTCTCTGATCAGTGACTCCAGCTCAGCTGCATTGTCTACCGGAGTCAAGGTGCTTTGCATGAGCACAAGCTCATTGCATGCTCAGTGATATGTCAGTACATTGAGGGCCGATTTCTGTAACAGCTGGATAGAATGATACTACTGTGCATTTTATAAAGTTTAAAGCCTCAAGTGTGGGCCAGCTTCGACACCCGGCAATGCCAAGTAAATGCTGTGGCCCATAGCACTCCAAGGATTGAAAGATTTTAACCCCTTAGCACAAATAGGCGCATATGTGTCTAATTTATTCATGTATATAATTTGTTTCAAAAAATGAAAAAAATTTTTCTAAAAACACAAAAATATTATATATCCAAATAACCCCTCTTTCCTAATTGTAAATATAAATATAAACAATAAAAACAATTAGCATCATCTCATCTAAAAATGTCGTTACTATTAACCCCTTCCCGCTGCATGCATTTTGGATGCTAGCAACCAAGCAATTTTTTTCATTGTCGCTTTGCAAAAGCTATAGCCTTTTTATTTTTCCATAGATGCAGTTGTATGAGGGCTTGCTTTTTGCAGGACAAGTTGTAGCTTTTTATGGCACTATTTTGGGGTACACATGACTGGATGAGTTTTTTAACTCTTTCTGGGGGCAGGAATGGGAAAAATAGCAATACTGCTGCAAATTTTTTACATTATACATTTTGTGGCGTTCATTTTTCAGCATAGATAACACAATAACTTTCCTCTCTGGGTCAGTATGATTACAGCTATAATAAACAATAACTTTTTTCAAGTTTTACTGATTTTGTACAATAAGAACTCTTTAACTTTTTATTTTTCTTTCTACGGAGCAGGGTGGGGGCTTGGTTTTTGCAGGTTTTTACTGGTATCATTTTGGGGTACATAATACCTTTTGATTGCTTTTTATCCTTTTTTTAATGGGGAATAAGCAAAAAATAGCAATTCTGACATTTTTTTTTACAGTGTTCACCGTATGGGATAAATTACTGTATGATAATTACAGATGTGGCTATTTCAATTATGTGGAGGGGATTTTATTTTTGCATTTTTTTCCATTGAAAAGTGTTTTGTTTTGTTTTTATAGAGAATAGTGTATTCCTTCTTTTTGCTTGGAATTTTTTTATTCAATAAAACGTTTTAAAAACTTTTTCAAACCATTTAAGAGTCCCACAAGGGACTTTAATGGGTGGTCTTTTGATTGCTTCTATCTGTACTACTTATGCACTGCAAAGAACTACAGTATAAACCAGTAGTTTCTGAATACATTTTATGAACCTTCAAACGGTGCCATTTAAAAATTACAAAAAACAAACCCGCGTACCCTCGTCCTCTAGTGTAGAGCAGCTTCCTTGGTGCTGAGTGTGGGACCCGTTTCAGTCATGTCCATACACCCTGGTGGGGTATGTGGATAAGGTTTATAATGGTATTGTGTATTTGCATTATGTTCCAAAATTTGCATTATGGAAATATTCCCCATACCTGAAGAGGAGAACACCTCTGTAATCAGGGGCGGATTGGTAACTTATAGTGGCCCTCAAAGAAAATTATAAATGGCCCCATGTTGTAGGTAGGTCCAACACAAGTAGGTGGGCCAACAATACCATATTAAGGCACAAAATACCACCCCAGCAGAACCAAAGACTGCAGTAAAACACAATAAACTGCCCCAGCAGAATTAAACACCACAGTGCAGCATAAAATACCTCATCAGAAGCTACTCCTCTGTGGTGGCCAGCACCAGCGGCCACATTCTGTCCTCCTACTCCAGTTGCCCCAGGATGGCAATAGAGTTGAATTCAGGAATCAGGAAGTGTGCCAAATAAGCCATTTTCCCTCACCATTGTCATGTGACTTGCTAGTGTTACAATGTCTTCGGTGTGCATAGGGAGCAGTTGTGGTAAATTTGGTGTCACTGGAAGCTCAACATGGCTCCTCATGGCAAAGAACTCTCTGAGGATTTGAAAAAAAAAGAATTTTTGCTCTACATAAGGATGGCCTAGGCCAGTGGTGGTGAACCTATGGCACGGGTTCCAGAGGCTGCACTCAGAACCCTCTCTGTGGGCACCCACATCCTGGAAAAAGTCTATGGTGTACAAATATGCCTTAGACTTTTTCTGCCATTCATCAGCACTGGGCTATTATATATAAATGATAAAGTACATGGATATACTATATTGGACTGTAGTATTCAGGTTAAACTGCCGTGTTGGCACTTTGTGATAAATAAGTGGGTTTTGGGCTGCAGTTTGGGCACTCGGTCTGTAAAAGGTTTGCCATCACTGGCCTAGGCTATAAGAAGATTGTGACCACCCTGAAACTGAGCTGCAGCATGGTGGCCAAGACCATACAGCATACCCAGAGGTTGTATGAGTGCTGCCAGCATTGCTGCAGAGGTTACAGGGATGGGGGTTAGCCTGTTAGTGCTCAGACCATACGCCGCACCTGCATCAAATTGGTCTGCAAGGCTGTCTTCCCAGAAGGAAGCCTCTTTTAAAGATGATGCCCAAGAAAGCCTGAAAACAGTTCGCTGAAGACAAGCAGACTAAGGACATGGATTACTGGAACCACATCCTGGGGTCTGATGAGACCAAGATAAACGTATTTAGTTCAGATGGTGTCAGTCGTGTGTGGCGGCAACCAGGTGAGGAGCACAAAGTGTGTCTTGCCTACAGTCAGGCACGATGATGGGGGTGTCATGGTTTGCTACGGTTCATTTAGGGAACCATTAATGCCAACATGTACTGTAACATACTGAAGCAGAGCATGATCCCTCCCTCTGGAAACTGGACCCCAAACATCTCCAAGACGACCACTGCCTTGCTAATGAAACTGATGGTAAAGGTGCTGGACTGGCCAAGCATGTCTCCAGACATAAACCCTATTGAGCATCTGTGGGGCCTCCTCAAATGGAAGGTGAAGGAGCGCAAGGTCTGTAACATTCACCAGCTCCGTGATGTCGTCATGGAGGATGGAAGAGGATCCCAGTGACAACCTGTGAAGCTCTAGTGACCTCCATGCACAAGAGAGTTAAGGCAGTGCTGGGAAATAATCGTGGCCACACAAAATATTGACACTTTGGGCACAATTTGGCCATTTTTACTTAGGGGTGGACTCACTTTTGTTGCCAGTGGTTTAGACATTAATGGCTGTGTTGAGTTATTTTGAGGACACACCAAATTTACACTCTTATACAAGCTGTACATGGACTACTTTACATTGTATCAAAGGGTCAGATCTTCAGTGTTGTCCCAGGAAAAGATAGAAGAAAATATTTACAAAAATGTGGGGGACGTACTCACTTATGTGATATACTGTACATAACACTTGACTCCCCCAGCCGTAATTAACTCTGGAATTGACAGATAATTACTTATCTGGGTGGTTCCTATGAGGATGGCCTAGGCGGCCCTCTGGGCCTCGGCCCACCGGGAAATTTACTTGTAGAGTCTATGGCCAATTCATCCATAGCACCACGGAGCAGCAAATTATGTGCCCACAGCACAATGTGAACAGAGCCTAAAATGATTGGAAAATTAGAGTGTGAGCCTGAGCCCGAGAATCGGGACAGATGTGATTGGTGAAAGCCTCTGTAGAATATGTTGGTGCTATACATGTAACAGTAAATAGAGAAAATAAAAACGTTAAAGGGGTTGTTCCATCATAGACAATCCTTGAAATATGCCCCCATTGTCTGATAGGTGTGGGTCCCACCTCTGGGACCCACACCTATGCGGAGAACGGAGCAGAGAAAGTTGAGGAGGGCGCACTTCGCATGCGCAGCCTCCCTCTATTCATTTCTATGGGGCCGCCGAAAATAGCTGAGCACTGGCTTAGCTATTTCCATTGGCCCCATAGAAATGAATGGGAGCGGTGGCCGCGCATGTGCGGTGCACTCCCATTAACTTGTAGGGGAGCAGCGGGGAGCAGCACCGAGTGGTGGTTTCCCGGGGTCCTCCAGGCACAGCTCTCCCCACCATGTTCTTGTTGTGGCTCTGGGACCTGCGCCTATCAGACAATGGGGGCATACCCTAACGATATGCCCCCATTGTCTGTGATTGGATAACCTTTTAAATTGAGTATAATCTCACGACCCATTCGCTGTCTCGAGTGTTCTTATGTGATGATATCAATACTGTTACTGGTAGATCTGAATTCACGCAGACATTTCAGACGGTGGAGAATACACGCACGGCGCTTATATTTTTGCATTCTGTTGCAGCTCCGTGCCGTTCATTAGTTAATTAGGATATGCCAATTAATTCTGCTAGGTTGAACATGTCAATACTTGTTGCCAAATGATTCACTTTCTTTATTTTCTTCCATGCACACGCGTTTTAGTGAAAGCACAAACCATTTCAGGCGTCTTGAGCAACTAAGATGAATCTCTGCATAGGCAGAGGCTTCCTGTAATTAGCTAAAAAGTTTGTTCCAGCTGACAACCGATGAAGGAGGGTTCAGGTGGAACAACGTCAAGATCGATCCCGTTACGGTGTAGTGAGATGTTGTGTACTGTATACTGGATTTTAGCCTTTTAGATATGCTATGTCCTTGAGGGGATAATCGGCAACACTCTTGCGTGGTGTCCTCTTATCTTACCCCCATTATTAAAACTGTGCCCTACCTGATCACCAGGGAGGCCGGGAGTCAGACCCTCACCGATCAGGTTTGGTGTAGATACCATATTGCTTGAGCATGGTGGCCATTGGCTACCTTAGGGACACTATGTGGTGTTACTATGGTAACACATCATCGCACCTCACACATCAATATTGCTGTGACGGAACCAATTTAGACCTTATGGTGTGGAACTGGGGTAGAAGATTAAAGGTAACCATGACAGAAACTTTATGATCTTCTATGATCTTATGATCTTATTTTCAAGCCCATCAAGGGGTTGCTCAATTCTCAGACAACTTCTATAAAGAGGCTACTGGAGGCAGGTGTGAACCCAATGGGTTGCAACTGGAAATGAAGGAATGAATTTGTTAGAATGGAAATTCAACCTAAATTAAAAAAAAATCCTTCAGATTTGTTTAGGTAGAATTTTTTGAGAGAGAGACATTTTCTCCTTATGGGGAAATGCCTATTTGGTGAGAGTAGTCTTATAAGCCAGGCAAATTCAATTTTAAACAGGCCTCGGAGCATAACTTGGATCTCATCTGCAGATCAGCTGTTTCAGGGTGACTGCCGCTCATCAGTGCAGACCTGAACTGGCTTATCTAGGTGACAGGCCTTGGTCAGGATCCAGGGGGTACTATTTCCTTATGGAGAATGCCTAGTAGGCATGCAGAGTCTTATAGACCAGGGAACCCTACTCTGGGGAAAAAATATGCAAATTAACATTTGTTCCAAAAGGAAAAGTCTTTTGCGGATTTTCTGGTGGAATTGTGGCAGCACCCTTCTCTAAAATCTGAAGCTGTGTATTTTCTGGAGGATTTTTTCTCCACGTGTGAAGGCATCCAGGGGTGCACCATCAATGAGGCCAGGTGAGGCAATTGCCTCAGGCAGCAACAGATAGGGACAAGAGGGGGGGGGGCAGCCAAAGGGCCATGCGCTGAAGGGAAGGAGTTAGGTTAAAAAATTGGCACTGTGGGGCGCTTTTTAAGTTTTCGCCTCAGGCAGCAGAAAGGCTAGGTGCACCCCTGAAGGCATCCTTACATTTATTTTTCTTTTGGAAGGAAGTCTATTTTGTATATCTTTCTTTTCCAATTTAAAATGAATTTAAAGGGGTATTCCCATCTCACAGATGTAGTTTGTACAGTTAGATATTACTAATAGAATGTATTTATAGAAAATGGACCGTTTAGAAGATTTACCTATTTGTATATCCATTGTCCCACACACACATCAGTCAGGCCGGTTCCCCTGGTTACGGACACTGCAGCCATGTAGTAGTGGTGGCCGGCTTGCTCCTGTTCAAACCTGCTCTGAGGTAACTGATGTATTGTGAACGCACATTGTATGAGCATGTGGAGACATCTCTTAGGGTTGTATCGTTTTTGTCTGTGCCTCAAAAACGCAGAGAAACGGATCCTGTTCCAAGATCAATTCATCTCTATGGAGCAGGATCCGTTTATAAAGTCTGTGTTTTGGACAGATCCTGACCATTACGTTTTGGACTTGTAGCATTCAAAACGCAGATGTGAAAGTACCCTAAGATGTGTCTGCGCATGGTCATGTAATGTTCGTTCACACTACAGCAGTTACCTCAGAGCGGGTTTGAACAGGAGCAAGCCGATCACCACTACTACATGGCCACAGTGGCCGTAACTAGGGGCAACGACCTGACTGATGTGTGTGGGACAATGGATATACAAATAGGGAAATCTTCTAAGTGGTACATTTTATATAAATACATTCTATTAGTAATTATATTGGTATGGCTATATCTAACTATACAAACTACATTTGTGAGATGGGAATACCCCTTTAATTTTAAGAAATTTGCTCATCCTTAGTTGCAAATGATTTGACTTAGGGCTAATCCCAGGAGCGGAGTGTAAGGGATTCCGTCGTATGCAAACTTACACCCTTAGGGACCTGGGCTTAGCTGAAAGGAACTCCAAGTTTGCTAAGCCTTATTAGGCAATGATGTGACACAGCACAGATGACACCAGTATGCGTCACCATTTAGGAAGGCAGAAGACATAGTCAAATGGAGCAGGGGTTGTGTCTGGTAATGTACTGTAAGGTCAGAAATGTATACTGGCAGCTCTTAGGACATGTGAAAGACTTAGTCAAATATACAAGAAAGGTCAGGATTTGAAGAACAGGCTTGACACATTTACAAGAGCACTGGAAATTATGAGAAGTGGGGCTGCAGGGAATAGGAATAAAAGATGTACTACTGACCCATTAAGAACCACAAGTTGGTACACATGTGCCAAAAGTAGTTCCAGAGATCCCAGCAGGAGTACCAGAGATCCCAGCAGGGGGGCAATAGAAGGGAACCGATACCGAGACAGCGTGGATGTTGTCCCATGCAGCAGGAGTTGAGAGTAGAACAACAGCTCAGGCAGTGGGAGATGAGAGCAGGATGCCAGCCTGAGATAAGAGTCAACCATGACAACTCCTTTAAGAAATGTCACCCAAGGGTCATACAAAAAGCCACTGAGGTGGAGATTCCTATCATGGTCTGTGGTTTCTCTACTGATGACCTAGTGTTAGCTTCCCTCTTATCACGAGCCTTGGCCTAATCACTACCTTTGTTTGCTACAAATGCAGTTGCTTTGGAGGGGAGAGACCAGCACAAGTTCTCACCATCCAACAGAGAAGAGAGGGTTCCTAATTAACTTTTGAGATATCCAGAGATGAGTTTTGGAAGATGACAAGGTTTGGAGAAAAAAGGTTGTTATTCGCCCCTACACTTGCACCACTCATCTTGGAATATCTTGAGCCAAGAGGAAAAGTAAGGAAGGAAACATCTGTACTTCACACCTTTGATTCAGAAACAACAGATATTCTAAGTCTTTCCACCATCTAGGGTAAGATTCATGTTCAACTATTTCCTGTAGAATTTGTAACAATATATTATAGCTAGTTTGAGATCCTATGCTCTGACAAAACCAGTAAATCTGGTCCTCGATTATTTGTGGGGTTTTTTTTAGATGTTTTTCAAAAATACCTTAGGGGTAGTCTCCCTAGATGGAAGGCTGCACACACATAACCACATAACCACTGCTCAACTTCTCCTGCTCTCTACCCTCCTGCAGTTCTAGCAATGTGATGTCTCCTGTGCCAGGAAGATTCAAACCTGTGTCCCTTACATCAGTGCCATGGGATCCCATCCATTTACTAGAGGGTTTCAGATTTATTTAAAGATGATCGACCCGTCTTCATTTCTGAGCTGTGTTAGTATGCTTTCCATGGTATCACAGTTCTGGACTGGAGCATCTTTTCTTAGAATTCTATGTTGAGTAGAGTTCCCATGTTATTCCTCCTAGAAATTTATGAATAACAAGGAATGACTCAACACAGAGATCCAAGAATTATTTTCGGGGAACACAAGTTTTTAAAAAAAAATATATATATATGGTAGGAGATGTGACAGGTCCAGGGGTGGATTGGCCATAGACCCTACAGGGAAATTTTCTGGTTGGCCGATGCCCCAGGGGGCCACCCAAGTCCTCCTCTCTGCTGCTGGCCGGCTACATAATAATCTCTCAACAGTATTTAACGCTGTGAGAATTCGGTACTCATGTACCCAGTCAGTGATTGCACATGCCCTCCTGAATTTAACTGGTGTGGCCCGCTATTGATGACCACCACAAAGGGCCTGCTTTGGGGGCAGTATATTGTGCTACACTATGTTATTTGGTTCTGCTGGGATGGCATTTTTCACCATGGTATTGTTGACCGCCCCCCTCCCCCCACACTTGTGTTGCCCCTCCTTCTGTTAATTTGGGCCTGTCTACAAAATGGGGCCACTTTTAGTTTTTTTTTCCAGGGCCACGTTGTCCACCCCTGGACAGGTCTCCTTAAGAATTCTTGAAGGTAACAAATGATCTGCTGCTGGAGGTTGAAGCATTTTTAGAAGGTGCCCGACTCCCTCATGTCCAACAAAATTAATATCCATCTTTCCCCAAATGTTTAAACTAATAGCTGGAGTTTCTACTGGAGACCTAAGGCCCCTTTCACACCTGCGGCACGGGGCTCCGGCAGGCTGTTCCTGTTTGTGAACAGTCCGCCGGATCTGTGCTGCCACAGGTGCACGTGTGGGGCCGGAACTACATGTTGTATTTTCGTTCCGGATGCCTCACAGCAGGGGTTGCCGTGCTGCGGCCGGATCCGCGGCCTGCCCCCATTACAGTGAATGGGGCCGGAGCGTAGTCCCGGCCCCACACGTGCACCTGCGGCAGTACGGATCCGGAGGTGTGAAAATAGCCTAACATATTCAGATTTGGCATCACGGAGTCTATTAAAGAGTAAGAAAGTGAAACAAGTCAAGGAAATTCCTTTAAAAAATCCCTCAGTCCTCACTATAATTCAGGTCTTAATTGATGACAACCATAGACAAAGACGTTTATTTATAAGCCGCATTGACAATAGACTGCAGATTGCTGGGATAAATTGGGTAAAAAAAAAATCTATTTTGTAGTCAAAGCAAACATTTCATTATCTCCCCCAGCATCAGCAGCCAAGAAGTGCATTTGCAGATCGTGATTGGGAAATGCTGACTAGTAATTTATAGCAATTACGAAAGGTCACAATGAGTGCAAAGATAAGTGAATCAGCAGGGCTGTCCCATTTCCCAAAAAAGTAACATCCTGAGGGCCTCCAAGACAATTCTGGGTGAGGTGAGCGCTCATGATGACTCATGATGTAACTGAAAGAAGAAAGACTGTAACTGAAAGAAGAAAGATTTGTTTTCAGGTGGATCCTCTGGGGTGGAGTTATCAATACAGGTTTTGGTTCTATGGAAGGAGCATCAAAAAGTCTCAAGGTTCGTTAGATACATTTCAGTTCTATCACCAGACACACGCTCTGCTCCATTTTTTACTCAAGAGATCTCAAAGTTTTTCTCCAACGTTAGACATGATAAGTGGAAGTCTGAAGACAAGATCTCCCACAGGGGGTTCTAGGTCAATTTTTTCTATAAAGGTGAACATGACCTCTAATTTCCAAGGAATATTTGCAATCCGTGGGATCCTAGATTTTAGACCTAACTGCCAAGAGGACATGTCCAGTTAATATCCCTCAAATGTGAAAACCCTCTTTAAAGGGGCTGTCCAAAATCATGGCAACTTTTCCTTGCAAAAATAGTGCCACATCTGTCCATGGGATGTGACTAGCATTGCACCTGAGAAATAAGAAAGAAAATATACAAACTTTTTGGTCGGATTTGAATCCAGGATCCCAGTTACGTATGTTAAGATCCAGGGGTATAACTAAATGCTCATGGGCCCTGGTGCAAGAGTTCAGCTTGGGCCCCCCTCAGTACTTTGTGGCCAGGGGCAGGGCAGTACATAGCCTTCGTGCTGCCTGAGGCAAAAATTGAAACGCCCCCTTCCCCCCTCCCATGCCAAATTCTTGACATAATCTCTTCCCTACAACCAGAGGACTAACTTGAACATTCTGGGCCCCAGTGCAATATCCCTCCCAGCATGTATTTTCTATAATACTGGTGTCTTCTTATGGGCCCCTTATGGGCACAAAGGTCATTGGGCCCCTTAAAGCTCCTGGGCCTGGTAGCGACTGCACCCCCTATAGCTACGCCCCTGTTAAGATCAGATTGGTAGCAATTATTTTTAGGCTTCACCTTAATTATTGGTGTCAATGGGAGTTCCCCTGCAGTGGACCCATTTACAGTTGGTCTTGAGGGAATCTACAATGGAGACAGTCAAATATTTTTGAATCTGGCACCTACTTAATCCCTCCCCCCTCCCCATGTGTAAGAGTTTGCGATCCTACCAATATACTCCTTAAAATTATCAAAAATACACCAGGAATGTCCACGCAGGCTGGTTAAGTAACCCACTCTGCAAAAAAATAATAATAATACTAATACTATAGCCTATTTAAGTACATGAAAAGTTCTTTGCAGTGAGATATGTGAAAACACAATGATCACACGAAGAAGAAATTACAGGCTTATGGCTTAGAATAGTCATAGTTCTTTTAACACAGTTTCCTTTCCAGTTGCTCCCCCCCCACCTCCGTTTCCAGTACTGAAGCCCTGACATCCAAAGCTGACAGTTTAATTATTAGGGTAATGTGATGGATAAAGGCGCTTGCTCTGATACTCCCACTCACTAAACACTTGCTTGCAAATGCAGCTGCAAAAATGCCATAGTGTAGCAAATCAAGGCTGATAATTCCCCCCTTATCCTCCGCGTCAGGCCCAATACCTTTCCATTTCTTTATCAACATTGCTTTTATTTTACTTATTATGTTTATTGGCCTTTGTGCTTCTTTTTAGAATTAGACATTTCACAAAAAAACAACAAAACGTTAGTGTTTGGAGAGGTAGTCTCTCTTTAAAGAAAAAGTCTCAATATTGGCAAAAACAGCACGTTTTTGCTTTTTTCATTCTTCACAATATGTAAACAGGTATCTCACAAAGAGAAGCATCTCACTAGTGCTACCTTTTGAGTTTAAATCCTTGGGCCATTACAAGGAAAAATAGCCAAGCCAGATATCTATTCATAGACAGTTGTTACGGGGTGCTTGCCCCTCGCCAATATGTAGTAGGATTCTGGTTGGCTAAGTTTAAAAGTCAGATATTTACCCATAGGGAACCCTGTCACATAACAGGTAGAGAATAGTGCAGCCCTGAGCTCCACCCATACCACTATCCCTACCTACTTGCACGGTCCGTCCTAACTGACGGTGCACAACTGGATGGCGGTCCTTAGCTTACGTAAGTGCAGGGCCTTACAGGGAGGGGTGACAAAGGGAGAAAACTACAGACTAAGACAGACAACACAGATGCATAATCAATACTAGGCCGGGTCGAATACCAGATAGCAAAAAATGGAACCAGTTGAAGCCGAGGTCAAGAGCCAGGAGGTCACGTCAGTACAAGGGGTATCACAAGGTCGAAGTCAAGTACAAGCCGAGGTCAATAAATGAATAGCGCCACATACAAAGAAACGCTAGTGAGGCAATAAACACCAATCACAGGCAACCTGTGGCCAGCAGGTTGCTTCTTTAAATAAGCCAGACTGAAAGGTCACATGACATGGCTAGCGTTACGTGATCCTGCGTCAGCCCCAGCCACACACCTGAGCGCTGACTCATACATGTCGGCGCTCATTCCTGCTCCAGCTCGTTGCCTAGGGGATGGAGGACACCGGCCGCGCTGAGGAAACGTGTGCAACTGGGTCCTCCACACCACCTTGTTACCAGGAGATGAGGACGCTGGCCGCGTCCGACCCCGGCTTCTCTACCCTCTTCACCAGCGGGATGCCGGTGGCGCTGCAAGTAGGGAGCATGCTGCCGGCTCCTCATTACAGAACCATTTCCACAGGGTGGTGCTGGCAAGTTGGTTCTCTTTCCTTGAGAGATACCTCTTTTGTATATTGTTTTCCCATGGAGCACTTCCATTAAGTCTCCACACAGTCCTATTCCAGTCCTATTCCTAAAAGCTCCTTTACAATCCACCTCTCCTACCACCACTCCTATTCAGTTCCCTTATCACTAATGCGGGTGACACACAACCCCATCCAGACTTACCTGCAGCCATCCCCGGTTTCAGTCTTGCACAACCCCATCCATACTAGGCTTTGGCAAAAGCTTGCACCAATCCCTTTACATGGCTAGACTATTGGCAGCACTACATTGAGCGGTAGTGATTCTGTAGATAGGTGACCCATTATGTAGCATCAATATAGGCCCCTTGTATCTCACACTGGCCTCCTACCCTGCTGCATCTCTTGCGATAGCTCACAGACACACCTCTGATGGACAAGCCCCAGGCCTACCACTTTGCAAAGGTCAACCACAGGTCTTCTTGACACCACATTTGGACTACCTGCACTCTGCCCCTCAGCTCCAATACACGCTCTTTTATTAGCTCCTCTCTATTCCTTTTAGCATGTCAGTGTCAGGCTCTTCCTGGGCAGACACCAATATTGGCACCTCCTCCAGATATCTGACAGCTGAAAAATGAGTAATTCTTAATGCAAAACATTTGATAGGGCATGGCGATGATGATGTGTTTTGCAGCCCACCAGTCCCAACAACCCAGGACCCCAAGTTGCCTAATCAGAACCTAAACAACATCACATCCACACAACATAGCACAAATACCATATGTACATTGCATTTATATTAAACTTAAAAAGCAATATCAATAAAGCAACAAGGTTATCAAACAAATAAACACTCTCTCAGACAGTTAGAAAGTGAAACATGCAGTTTTTGACCCTAAGAGGGGAGTAAAACGTTTCCTCCTTTAACAAACCATTGCATTAGGCAAGCTGGAGACCTTAGACAGGGTAGGAGTTGTTGGTTGAACAATCTAGCCGCCATTAAAGCTAAAAAAATAAACCAAAGTACATACTTAGACCACGTATTTCAGGGCAAATGTGCAGATACTCATGCTCGTTTATCCACAGCAATTGTCAATAGCATGGGGAGGAACGATCATTAATGTGATCATTGATCCCTGTACTAAGCTCATTTGTAGGAAGGTCCCGCCATCAACACCACTGGAAAGAAGCTTGAGTTGTTGCTCAAGTGGAAATGTTGTAGTACATGGTGGCCATTCAGATAAATGCAAGGATGAGTTGAGTCTGCCACTGCAGGATCAGCCCATACTGAGTGCGGTTACCCTCTCTATGATGCCCATGTATTCCAAAATGAGAATATGGACAAGTGTTGTCTTCATGAGGCAACGTCTTTAATGATATGTCCCATGCTTTCTGAGGTCACTTCCTTTTGATTTTGCCTCATTGTGGGTGATTGTTATAAACAGATGAGTCCACCCTTACCATTGCTCAAATTTGATTAAGGACTAATGATGCTCGTATGCTCAGGTGCTTTGGCCGAGCACTCGGGGGGGGGGCTCCAGTGCTCGGCCGAGCACCCGAGCATAATTGAAGTCTGTGGGACTAAACCTGGGACTAAACTGGTTTAAAGGGGTCCCAAAAAAAAAAAAACACAGACACAGAGTAAAACTTACCTTCCCTGGCAAGTCCCGACCAATTCCAGCAGGAAAGACGGGGTGCAGAGTGGTAAGTTTTACCACAGCGCCACCTGCTGGAGGGACGAGGGAGCGGCTGGGAAAGGTAAGTACGGATCCGTCATGAACTCCATTGAAAGTCAGTGGAGGACGGATTTGTTTACTATTGTGTCACACCAAACGGATCCGTCCCCATTGACTTGCATTGGGGTCATGACGGATTCGTCTTGGTGCGGGGAGGGGACTCGAGCATTGCGCTCAAGTACACTCGGTGTTCAGCCGAACACCGAATGGACCCGAGCGTAGGCATACTTGGCCAAACAGCGAGTTCGGCCGAGCATGCTCGCTCAACACTATTATGGACTCCAATTTCTCATGAAATAAATAAAATAAAATATTGCAACATGCTAGCAAAACCCTTTATTGTCCGCAATCCACATCACAACCGCTGAGTGGTGACAAATGAAAATATGTAGGATAGACATCTTGTGACATAATATCAGAAACTCATGTTTGCTTTGAAAAGCTGGTGATCTCTCAAGCCATACATCTGGGGATATGTTCAGCCCAGAGGAAAGTTATGGACGGTAACATCTGCATTTTGCTTTGCTGCCATGAGAAAAACATTGATGTCATGTTTTGCCCTGTTTAATGTGGTACAGTCCAGTGGCATGGTGGTGCTTGGCAAAGAGAAAGGGTCAGGAGCTTTTTAGTTAGTCCAGTGGGATGACACTGGGAACCTATTGTGATAAGTAGGATTAGTTGGCACCAGAACCTTGGTTGGGTATACGTCCATGTTTTGAGCACCATCTCTTGGAGAGAGGTTGGATCCTCTGGGTGTGATGCAGAAGACACTGAAAGTAAATCATGTAGAACAGTGGTCCCCAACCTTTTTTGCACCAAGGACTGGTTTCTCTCAAGACAATTTCCCCAGGGACTGGGGGGGGGGGCGGGGTACGGTGCTGGTCGGCGCTGACTGATTCACGCAAGGTGCATATTAAAATATATAAATATAACATATAGATGCCCCCATAGTGCCACCCAATAATGTGCCAGTAAGAAGTGCCACTATAGGGCCCTCAATAATGTGCCAGTAAGATGTGCCCCCATAGTGCCCTCAATAATGTGCCATTAAGACATGCCCCCATAGATGCCTCCACAGTGCCCCCCAATAATGTACCAATAAGAAGTGCCCCCATAATGCCCCCACAGCGCACCCAATAATGTACCAATAAGAAGTGCCCCCACAGTGCCCCAAAATAATGTGCCAGTAAGAATTGCCCCTATATCATGTGCCAGTAAGAAGTCTACCCCAGTGCCCCCACAGCGCTCCCCTCCTGTATTGTACTAAAAAAAAAAAAAAAAACTCTCATACTTACCTCTTTCATCGATGCAATGCAGCTTCTTCAGGCCTGTGTCCTGCGCTGTACGGCTCAGGTCGCCTGAGCCAGCCTCTAATAGGCTGCAGGCACTAGGACTGTAGCCTATCAGAGGAACAAGACGGCGATACAGATGACTATGGAGATGAGCGCTTTCACAATGGAAGAACTTATCTCCCTGTCCCCTGTCGCCGCTGCCGCTGCCGCCCTCCACTTGTGACCAGGTCCCTGATTGCCGCGGCCCGGCAAACATTCATCCAGGTCCTGGGCTGAGGACCGGTGGTTGGGGACCACTGATGTAGAACCTACATATCTTCAAATAGTGTTTTATCCACGTGGGATCCACTTACCACCAGCCTCAATGGGATAGTTCTTTTAAATGAGGCTAATCTGCAGTCGGATCCGTGACATGACAAACTACAGTGCCTCAGGAGAGATTCAAGGGTTAGCCTAGGATTTCTGCCATGGATTCTATGGCAAATGCACAGTAGATTTTTCCAACATGTATTTAGTCCATGTGACCATATCTTTATGGTGAACCCATTTACTATCCCATGTTTCCCACTACAAACATCTATGGCATACAGATGGTATCAATGCATTATCTCAAAATGGCAGCAGGTGCTCAGGACTGATAAGTCAAAATGTTAAATCTGTGGCTGTTACAGAAGGCGGTTTGTTCACCAAAGGGATGGAGAGCGGTACGATAATGAGTGTCTGCAGGCAACAGTGAAGCATGGTGGAGGTTCCTTGTAACTTTGGAGCTGCATTTCAACAAATGAAGTTGGGAATTTGGTCAGGAATCATGGTGTCCTCAATGCTGAGAAATACAGGCAGATACATACCCATCATGCAGTACCATCAGGGAGGCTTCTGATTATCTCCAAATATATACTGCAGCAGGACAAGGGCCCCAAACATACAGCCAATGTCATTATGAACCATCTTCAGCGTATAGAAGAACAAGAAGTCCCAGTAGTGATGATATGGCCCCCACATATTGTCTGTCTGGGATTACATGAAGAGAGTGAAGGATTAGAGCAAGCCTACATCCACAAAAGATCTGTGGTTAGTTCTCCAAGATGTTAGGAACAACCTCCTTGTCGAGTTCCTTCAAAAACTGTGGAAATGTAACAAGAACTGATGATGATGTTTTGAAGACATTTTGAAAACATACAATTTACTATGAAATTGGCCACAAGAGCGATCAGTACAGAGATCTCTCCCATGACCATTTTATACCCAAGACTGTGACATTAACAAGGAGGCATCTTCTACCTCTAGAAGAAAGAAGGTTTCTACACCGACATGGAGACAATTGAGCTCTATGCTGTAATAGCAGTCACGCTGTGAAGGTAGACCGGTCGAAATACTGAATTTTCCCCTCACAGTGTTATGTCATTTGTATATACATGTATTTAATGCTATAGAAATATATATATATATCTCAGCTTTGTAAATGCTTATGCAGCTATGTAGAATATCTATATCCTGATATTGTGTCCAAGATGCTGCGGTGCGGTGTGTCACAAAGGAATGTGTGTATATTTATATATACTTTTTATATTATATTTTTATACTTTGTAACTTTTATAAAGCTTGCGTATAATATATGTATATATTTAACTAGTCCAAGATGGCCCCCATACTCTTATCAAAATGACTTTTTCAAGCTAGTGACGTAGAATGGAATGCAACTTCTATCCAATCAAGGATTATATTGTTTGCTATTTGCATGCTTACGCCCCCTTTTCCCTTTTTGTATCGAATAAGTACGTATGTTATTAAAGGAAAAGCCAGAGGCTGTAATGATTTTGCCACAGAAGCACGGCCAAAGGACTTAATACTGGAATCATAAGTCTGTGTTTTGTCCTTAATTATTGTGCGCACCCGTGTTCAAAACAATTCGGAATGACTGACTGAATTCCAGAAAGGACAGGTTTATGTCCACCTCAACAACGCTATGGAGCTCTCTACAGTAAGAGGAGCCACAATACGGAGCTTTCTACTGTAAGAACAGTCACAATCACATTATGGAGCTCTTTAATAAGAATAGACGCACTATGGAGGTCTCTGCTGTAAGAGCAGTCACACTATGGAGGTCTCTACTGTAAGAGCAGTCACACTATGGAGGTCTCTACTGTAAGATTAGCCATATTATGGAGGTCTCTACTGTAAGAACAGTCACACTATAGAACTCTAGTAAGAACGGCCACACTATGGACGTCTGTACTGTACCAGCAGTCACACTATGGAACTCTATTGCAAGAGCTATCACACAATGGAGCTCTCTATTGTAAGAGTAATCACAATATAGAAGTCTAGTAAGAACGGCCACACTATGGACGTCTGTACTGTAACAGCAGTCACACTATGTAACTCTATTGCAAGAGCTATCGCACAATAGAGCTCTCTATTGTAAGAGTAATCACACTATAGAAGTCTCTACTGTAAGAGAAGTAACACTATGGAGATCTCTAATGTAAAAATACTCATATTATTGAGGTCTCTATTGTAAGAGTAGTCCTTCTATGGAGCTCTCTATGGTAAGAGCAGTCATACTCTGGAGGCCTGTACTGTAACAGCTGTCACACTATGGTACTTCACTGTAAGAGTAGTCACACTATGGAGCTCTCTATGGTAAGAGCAGTCGCTCTACGGAGCTCTCTACTGTAGAAACGGTCACACTGTGGTGCTCTCCACAGTAAGAGCATTCACCCTATGGAGCTCTCTACTGTAAGAGCGGTCACACTACAGAGGTCTCTACTGTAAGAGCAGTTACACAATAGAGGTCTCTACTGTAAGAGCAGTTACACAATAGAGGTCTCTACTGTAAGAGCAGTTACACAATAGAGGTCTCTACTGTAGACTATGTGTGGAGTTGCTGATGGTAAACTCGCTAAAAGACTTTAAGAGAGGCCTAGATACATTTCTGGGGTAAGTAATATTTCAGGTTATAATTACTTGAGAAGCATCATTTATCCAGGGAGATTTGGACTCCAAAAGGAATTTATTTCTCCTGATAAAAAAAGTCTTCTTTCTTCTTTTTTTGCTTTCCTTCAGAACATCTTTGCGGAATAACAGACTGAACTGGATGGATGTTGACATTATTATGGGGTCAGTGTCAAAATTTATGCAAAACCCGATCCACACCACATGTTGATGAGGTCCAAACCTCGCTATTTTTTGACTGATGAGGACCAAAGAAGAGAACATTGTATTAGAGGCTTAGAAGTACTAAGATACTTTATTATTGCTAAATATATTTATTTTTACTTTAAACTGTATCATAAAATATGTTAAAAATGATACATTGTCTTGATTTTTTTAATGTAACAGAGTGGATTATGGTCTGGCAGATCTCACCTGTACTCACATGTATAGTTACCATGTAATACAGCAATTCTCCTGCAGTGGCTACCATTATGACAATCACAGCTGATCGCCAGCAGGTTCTGTATTAGCTTTTTCAATTCAAAAAGTCTTTATGAGCCATCCTCTTTCAAGGTACGACCCCATGGTGCAGCCAGCCACATGCGGCCTAATCCATGCCCACTCACAGCAACCAACGGCTGTAAAATTTTTACGGTAAAATCATGCAGCCATCGGTTGCAGCGCTGGGGTTGGCTTGACGGTATTTGGCCAGCCGCACCCTGGGAGTCCAGTCTTCAGGGACCACCTGCCAGTCATGTTTTCAGGATTTCCTTAGTATTGAGAAGGTGATACAATTAGTGTCAATGCAGCAGGACTTACCACAGATACTCATTATGTGGGATATTCTCAAATCACGAGCTGCAGCTGCGTCCTGAGGACTGAAGTTGAGGAACATTGCCCTAGGGACCTTCCAACACTTGTATCAGATGCAATCATGGTTTTTAAAGAAGATATCTAACATGTACACATGGATGAGATGGGACTGGGTCACATTCTGTATGTAAGGCTTAGGCTACTTTCACACCTCCATTTTGAATTCCGGCACGCTGCCGGATGCAGATGGAATGTCCGTCGCCCCATTAAGAGTATTGGAGTCTGGTGGATTCTCCACTGGATTCTCTGCTGGAATTTGACACCGGAGGTGTGAAAGCAGCCTTACATTATTTATTTGACCTTTAGATGAAAGTCATGACCCTCCAGAGACTTGTCAAGGGCCACTAAACTTTCTGGTGACTTGTAGGCTGATGGCACAACTGCATTATTCCGAGTGTTAGAAATGTATAGGTAATTTACATTTTCTGACCTTTAAAAATGTACATCTTACATAGGAAATCCAATGTGGTCAGCGATATTTACAGGGGATAAGATAAACCTGTGCAGTATTAAAGTATATATCTCAAGCAGATGCTAGTATTTTGACTTCATAATGGATCATCATTTATCTCCAGGCAGAGATGATTTATTACTACTAATTACATACAGTATATTTCCTACTTCTGACTCCTATCTTCACTACAGTCGACTTCAGTATTCGAGAATTCGAGATGAGCCCTCAAGGTTAATATTTCAACCACCTTTTATCTTCCATTTTATGTTAAGATTATAAAGTCATTAGACGTAATGAGATGTAGATTGTTCTACTGTTACAGAAAAGAAATATAGACTAAGAAAAGATAGTAAAATATAAGAATAAAAAATGGACTAAAATATAATAAAAATATAATCCAACAGAATAATAGAATAAAAATAGAATAACAAGTAGAATAAAAAACAGAATCAAAACATATCAAAATAGAATAAAAATATCATAAAACATTAAAATAAAAATATAATAAAATATAATTAAAAATTAGAATTAAAAACAGAATAAAATATTACAATAATAAATAGAATCAAAACATAATACAAAATTACAATTAATAAAAAGGAATAAAATATAATATAATAAACCATTAGAATGAAAATAGATTAAAAATATCATAAAACATTCAAATAAAAATATAAAAATTGAATAAAAATAGAATACATTTTTAATTACATTAAAAAAAGAATAAAAATATAATACAAAATTAAACTAAAAAAATGGAATAAAGTATAATAAACTATTAGAATAAAAAAATAGAATAAAGATAAATAGAAATAAATATTTATCTTGCCCAAGAATGAGCAAGATAAATAAAAATAAATTCAAAGTGGTAAGGCTGTGTGTAGCCACTTTATGGAGAATTCAAGAGTGACAACGTGGCTGGAGAGAAAGCCTTGTGGTACTTTCAGACGTGGACACTGCTCAGCATTTGATATTTTCAAAATGGGACCCACGGTCTGTGATATCGCAACGAGGGCTTAATGCAAGAGCAGACGTTTCTTTAATCGCTCCTCAGTAGGGGTGATTTACCTTCTTAGGGCTCTTTCACACCACAGTTAGGGATACCGTTCTAGCTTTCCGTTATAACATTGTTATAACGGAAAATAACGGAATCCATAGAACGGAAATCAAATGGACATCTTTAAGAAGCATTCCGTTTTGATCCATAATAATAGAAGCCTATGGGAAAGCATAACGGATCCATCTGGTTTCCGTTATGCTGGACGAAAAATGGTTTTCACTTCACAGGTGTGCCCTGTCAGGTTTAATACGTGTGATTTCTTGCCTTATAAATGGGGTTGGGACCATGAGTTGTGTTGGGCAGAAGTCAGGTGGATACACAGCTGATAGTCCTACTGAATAGACTGTTAGAATTTGTATTATGGCAAGAAAAAAGCAGCTAAGTAAAGAAAAACGAGTGGCCATCATTACTTTAAGAAAAACCATCAAGCGCTACAAAGAAACTGGCTGACATGAAGACCGCCCCAGGAAAGGAAGACCAAGAGTCACCTCTGCTGCGGAGGATAAGTTCATCCGAGTCAGCAGCCTCAGAAATCACAGGTTAACAGCAGCTCAGATTAGAGACCAGGTCAATGCCACCCAGAGTTCTAGCAGCAGACACATCTCTACAACAACTGTTAAGAGGAGACTGTGTGCAGCAGGCCTTCATGGTAAGATAGCTGCTAGGAAACCACTGCTAAGGACAGGCAACAAGCAGAAGAGACTTGTTTGGGCTAAAGAACACAAGGAATGGACATTAGACCAGTGGAAATCTGTGCTTTGGTCTGATGAGTCCAAATTTCAGATCTTTGGTTCCAACCACCGTGTCTTTGTGCGACGCAGAAAATGTGAATGGATGGACTCTACATGCCTGGTTCCCAAAGTGAAACATGGAGGAGGAGGTGTGATGGTGTGGGGGGGCTTTGCTGGTGACACTGTTGGGGATTTATTCAAAATTGAAGGCATACTGAACCAGCATGGCTACCACAGCATCTTGCAGCGGCATGCTATTCCATCCGGTTTGCATATAGTTTATTTATTTCATTTATTTATCAACAGGACGATGACACCAAACACACCTCCAGGCTGTGTAAGGGCTATTTGACCAAGAAGGAGAGTGATGGGGTGCTACGCCAGATGACCTGGCCTCAGGGCCGCCATCAGGGGGGTACAGCAGAACCTGCTGTGAGGGGCCTGGGCAGATTCGTCAAGAAAGGGGAGCCCGGGCCTCTGGCAGCTGTCTCTGCATCCATAGGACGTACAGACAGTTGCCTGTTGCAGGAAGGAGCAGATAGCCGAAACCGGCTGTCTGCTTCTTCCATCCTTCCTCCTGTTCCCCCTGCAGCTCTCCGTACCTCCCAGGCACTCCTCAGGTCTTGGTGGGGGGCTGGGCCGGCCGGCAGCATAGGCCCCGCCCCCTTCAGACATGAGAAGAAGATCTCCTGCTCTGATGATGCTGGCCCTGCTGCTATGAAAAAGGTAAGTATTAGAGATGAGCGAGTAGTGTTCGATCGAGTCGTACACGGCTGTGTACCTAGAAATATTTTTAAAAAAAAGCCTTTTCATTGGCACCTGTACTTTGCGTTCTCTTGCAAAATAATTGTATATACGTAGTGTTCATACACACCGTCTGATCTGTTAGTACACGGCTGTGTACCTAGAAATATTTTAAAAAAAAAGCCTTTTCATTGGCACCTGTACTTTGCGTTCTCTTGCAAAATAATTGTATATACGTAGTGTTCATACACAGTGGCGTAGCTACAACTGACTGGGCCCCACAGCAAATTTTTGTACGGGGCCCCCCGGGCCCCCCCCATGACCTATTCCAATGTACAGTCCCATGTAAATTACGGTACATCACCCTCTAAATACAGCCTCCTCAGGTTGAGGTAAAAAGTGAATTGCTATATGGATTCTGTTACCATGGACCATAACGCAATTCTATGAAGGAATGCATAACGGAATGCCTTTGGAGACATTCTGTTATTTATTCTGTCATAAAAGAAGCCTATAGCCTGCATAACGGATCCGTCCGGTCCCCATTATGCTGGAGCCCTCTCCTGCTCTGTCCCCCGGAATACACCACATGCCCCCCCCTCACAGATTTACACCCCATAAAGCCCCCCTCAGATCTGCCCCATGTCCCCAGAATACACCACATGCCCCCCCTCACAGATTTCCCCCCTCAAATCCCCATGGCCCCCAGAATACACCATAAGCCCCCTTCACAGATTTACACCCCATAAAGCCCCCCATGGCCCCAGAATACACCCATATCTGTACTATAAACCCCTGTAATTGCCCCAAACTCCACTCCACTTGAACCCCACTGCCCCTGAGTACTCTACCTGCCCCCTCATATACAGTATGAGTTCCATTTGCTGCCCCTACCTGATCCCCATGAAGCTCTGTGTCCTCCAGGAAGGCAGCCCCTCCTCCTTCAACAAGCTCCTGCAGTCGGGATTGGTCATGTGACTATGAAGAAGCATGTGACCAGTGATGTCACAGACCTCCTTCAAGCAACTCCATTCTAGCCACTACGGAGGACAAACAAAGTCTTCCACAGTCCCCCCCCCATGAGGTTAGTACAAAGTGGGGGAAGGAGGCAGAGGCAGGTGTATGTGTTGACACTCCCTTGCTCCAGTCTGATGCTGCAGCTCTGCTACTGCTCCCGGGCCCCTTCTGTCCTCGGGCCCCGAAGCAGTGGCTTCCCCTGCTTCCCCTATTGCTACGCCCCTGTTCATACACACCGTCTGAACTGTTAGTACACGGCTGTGTACCTAGAAATATAAAAAAATAGGCCTTTTCATTGGCACCTGTACTTTGCGTTCTCTTGCAAAATAATTGTATATACGTAGTGTTCATACACACCGTCTGATCTGTTAGTACACGGCTGTGTACCTAGAAATATATAAAAAAAAAAAGCCTTTTCATTGGCACCTGTACTTTGCGTTCTCTTGCAAAATAATTGTATATACGTAGTGTTCATACACACCGTCTGATCTGTTAGTACACGGCTGTGTACCTAGAAATATAAAAAATAGGCCTTTTCATTGGCACCTGTACTTTGCGTTCTCTTGCAAAATAATTGTATATACGTAGTGTTCATACACACCGTCTGTTCTGTTAGTACACGGCTGTGTACCTAGAAATATAAAAAAATAGGCCTTTTCATTGGCACCTGTACTGTGCGTTCTCTTGCAAAATAATTGTATATACATAGTGTTCATACACACCGTCTGATCTGTTAGTACACAGCTGTGTACCTAGAAATATATATTAAAAAAAAGCCTTTTCATTGGCACCTGTACTTTGCGTTCTCTTGCAAAATAATTGTATATACGTAGTGTTCATACACACCGTCTGATCTGTTAGTACACGGCTGTGTACCTAGAAATATAAAAAAAAAAAGCCTTTTCATTGGCACCTGTACTTTGCGTTCTCTTGCAAAATAATTGTATATACGTAGTGTTCATACACACCGTCTGATCTGTTAGTACACTGCTGTGTACCTAGAAATATATTTAAAAAAAAGCCTTTTCATTGGCACCTGTACTTTGCGTTCTCTTGCAAAATAATTGTATATACGTAGTGTTCATACACACCGTCTGATCTGTTAGTACACGGCTGTGAAGGCAAAATATTGTAACAAAAAAAAATAAAATGCGGAGGGGGGCTAGCGGAATCGGACGTGGACGAGGACGGGGGAGCGGAAATGCTGTTGGTGGCCTTGTTGAAGCCAGTGGGGATACAATGCGTGCTGGTGAGGGTCAGCCAGGATCCCACTCATCCGGAATCCCTGCCTTTATGGGACAGTTAAGCAGGGGGCGGGTTACACCGCTTTTGAGGCCTGAGCAGGTTGAACAGGTGGTGCAATGGATAGCCGATAGCGCTTCCACACAGTTGTCCACCAGCCAGTCATCCACACAGTCTCACTCTGACCCTCCTTCCTCCACACCTGGCCAACAGAGTCATCTCACCATTGACCCCTCCCAGGAGCTCTTTTCGGGTCCTTTTTCAGATGTGCCGGAAGAATCCCAGGAGCTAGCAGAGGAATTTGTTTGTAGTGATGCCAAACCACTTGAGTATTCGCCATCTCCTGCTGATGTGGACCCTGAACCAGCATCTGTTATCATGAGCGATGATGATGATGAGACGCAGTTGCCATCAAGGGAGGCTGTTGGAATGTCCAGTGGGCAGGAGGAGGAGCAGAGTGAGGAAGTGGAAGAGGAGGTGGTGGATGACGAAATGACCGACCCCACTTGGCCAGGGGTGATGTCCAGCGGGGAAAGCAGTGGAGAGGTGGTGGTCTGCGCAGCACCGAAAAAGGCAGCAAGAGGCAGAGGGATGTCCAGAGGCAGAGGGATGTCCAGAGGCAGAGGACAGTCCAGACAGAGAAGTGAGGCCACAGCCAGCAGGGCCGAAGCTGTTCCCGCCAGCAGCCATCGAGGCCTCGTACTTCTGTGGTGTGGAGATTTTTTAATGTTTGTGCGGATGACAAACTGAGAGCGGTTTGCACACTCTGCCACTCAAAACTGAGTAGGGGCTCTGAGAAGAGCAATATGACCACCTCAGGCATGCGGCGTCACTTGGAAGTCAAGCACTGGGCTGAGTGGGAGAGAGCAAACGCAATACAACCTGCGCCAGGTCTTCCTGCCACTGCCTCTTCCCCTTTGTTGTGTGCTGCCACTGCGGTCCAGACCTCCAGCCAGGACACCTCCACATCTGCCTCGACTACTTTGGGGCCTTCTCCTGCTGCCTCCTCTTCCCCCGCATCTTCGCCTGCACCTTCACACTCCTCGTCCCATCAACTGTCCATCTCGCAGGCGTTCGACCGCAGGCGGAAGTACGCCTCGAGTCACCCCCAAGCCCAAGCCTTAAACTGCCACATCTCCAAACTGCTGGCCCTGGAGATGTTGCCGTTTAGGCTTGTGGAGACGCAGGCCTTCCGCGACCTGATGACGGCTGCCGCACCTTGCTGTTCCGTCCCCAGCCGCCACTACTTTTCCCGGAGTGCCGTCCCCGCCCTGCACCAGCACGTGTCGCGTAACATCAGGCAACTACACGAACACCATGTGGTGTAAGTCACAGAGCATGCGCGTTATGTGACACTTGAAGTATAAATGCGATCCGGAGAATTTGGATTCTTTTTGCGCCTGTCAAGGAGATACACAAAGAAAGGGTTATCCAGGAGAACTCATTTCTACTCTATTCTGTTGCGTAACATCAGGCGGGCCCTGAGGTACGCAGTCAGCGCAAAGGTCCACTTGACCACCGACTCGTGGACAAGCTCTTGCGGCCAGGGACGATACATCTCATTGACGGCACACTGGGTGAATGTTGTGGAAGCGGGGACGGGGTCGCAAGGAGAGACGGCCTACCTACCACCCCCGCCCAAGATTGCCAGCACGGGTTCTGATAAACCCCCCTCCTCTTCCTCCTCCTCCTCCTCCTCCTCCTCCTCTGCCTTAACATCGCCCTCAGCCGCTAGCTGGAAGCGTTGCAGCACTGGCGCGGGGAGACGTCAGCAGGCGGTGCTTAAGCTCATCAGCTTGGGCGACAGGAAGCACAGCGCCCCAGAGGTGAGGGAAGCCATATTGCAGCAGACGGAGATGTGGCTGTCGCCGCTGCAGCTAGGACCAGGCATGGTCGTGTGCGATAACGGCCGTAACCTGGTGGCGGCTCTGGAGCTTGCCGAACTCAATCACGTACCATGCCTGGCCCACGTTTTTAATCTTGTAGTCCAAAAATTTCTAAAGACTTATCCCAACCTGGCAGAGCTACTGGTGAAAGTGCGGCGCTTGTGCGCTCACTTTCGGAAGTCAACTGTAGCTGCTGCTAGCTTAAAAAATCTCCAGCAACGCCTCCATTTGCCTGAACATCGGCTGTTGTGCGACCTGCCGACTCGCTGGAATTCCACCTATTCCATGTTGGCCAGGGTGTGTGAGCAGCAGAGAGCATTGATGGAGTACCAGATTATGAATCCACGCGTGCCTCCAACTCAGCTCCCTCAGTTTGCCAACCACGAGTGGCCATGGATGGCAGATATATGCGATGTACTGCGTATCTTTGAGGAGTCCACCAAGAAGGTCAGCAGCGAGGACGCTATAGTGAGCGTAACCATCCCGCTCCTATGCGTCTTTAAAGAATCGCTCATCGCAATAAGGGAGAACGCATTGCACGCAGAGGAGACGGGGGTAGGAGGAGACGCAACGGAGCTACACAGTCAGACCACACTTTTGTCTGCTTCACGGTGGCAGTTGCAGGAGGAGGAGGATGAGGAGGAGGACAACGTGGAGGTGTCACGCTCTGGTGTGGGGGGGAAAAGCCACACCGAGCGTATGAGGGATGGGGACAGACAAAACCAGGGGACTGGTCACCTCCTGCAGAGGACCCTAAAACTAGGCCCTAGGCTGACTACCAGTATGAACAATCCTGGATGGTAGGAATGTTCATACACAGGAACCTAATCTAAATACACCCTAGGAACCCCTGCAGGCTAGTGACACCAGAGAGTACACCCGTTCCTCCAAGCGTAAGGAGGAACAGGAGACTCCAACAGGAAAACAACAAATGAAGAAAGAAAACTTAACTTAGGCCGAACTCAGCAACAGGATCTCAGCCAAGATCCACACCACTCTCAACCCAGTAGGTAGAAGCTATAAACCGCAAGGGATACTGGGAGAGGAAGGGGTAAATAGGGGAAAGCTGATTGCCAAGCGGCAACAGCTGAGGGGAAGAGGTGTGGTGAAGAGCACACAAACAAAGGGAAAGCCTGTCCAATATGTCACTTCGAAAGCCGTGCAGAACGTCTGATTCCAGACGCAGGCCTACTCGTGACATTACCCCCCCTTTTACGGGTGACCTCCGGACACCCAGGACCAACTCTCTCAGGATGACACCTGTGAAAGGCTTTCACCAAACGACTGGCATTCACGTCAGATGCCGGTACCCATGACCTCTCCTCAGGACCATAACCCTTCCAATGAACCAGATATTGAAGGGTCCCCCGAACAACTCGAGAATCAATTATCTTGACAATCTGAAATTCCAAATTACCATCCACCAGACAGGTACGGGTGGCAAGGGAGATG
>ONZH01017033.1:0-50315 GCA_900303285.1 Rhinella marina
CAAGACTCTTCAATGACCCCAGTTACAGCATCACTTAACTTCCTCAGAAATGGCTCGTTGCCAGCCTCAGGTACCCGATATGGCTTTAAGCGAACTTTGACCTGGGGCTCAATGACAATGTCATGTTGGATTATGGATGTACTCTGACATTGAGCTTGCTGTGTAAGTGGGCTGTGTATAAGTGGAGTTTAAAGAACCGGAGTGCTGGTACAGTGGATTTGGTTGGAGTGACTGCAAATAACTGTCTATAGTTTTATTGGAAAAAGTCCTTGTCTGTTTATGCTTGCATTTGTTTAACATTAAACCCTTTTTTTTTTCTGCTGTGTACCTGGTGAAGGGGAGGGTTTCTGATCCAGTGCTATAAATTACATAGCTAACTCTTCTAGAGCTTGCTCTGACATTGAGCTTGCTGTGTAAGTGGGCTGTGTATAAGTGGAGTTTAAAGAACCGGAGTTTAAGACAAGGAGGAAAAAGTAAGGTTGGAGGGATTTTCCTTGTTTGTTGGTAACTTGATCTGAGCTGGTCCTTTAACTACAGCAAAACCGCATCTTATCACATATTTACTGTTTTTCTGTACTGTACTGTAATCCCCATCTAGCAGGTGCTCCATGGACAATGCTACTAAGTGTGTGTCCTGTGCAATGTATGCATGCCTTGAAGAGCCATTCGAGGGTGAATACATTTGCACTAGATGCAATCACGTTGCATATTTGGAAGCCCAGATCTTGGATCTAAATAAGCAGCTTGGCATACTTAGGGGCATTGAACACCTGGAGAGAGGCTTAGACCTCACAGTGCAGGCACTGGCTGGGGTCAGTGAAGAGGAGGAGGATGGAGATGGGCAAGAGCAGGACTATCAAGTCAGCAGCTGGGTAAATGTAGTAAGAAGGGGTAGAGGGAAAAGTGCCAGGGAGGCTAGTCCTGAGCTGGAACGCCCTAGTAAATATGCCTGTTTGGCTGATATTAGGGATGAAAGCCCAGGACCAGCGACACTGCAGCAGGCCGTTTCTCCTAGAAACCAGGAGGATGACCGCTGCAGGAAGGATGGGAAAAGGAGAGCAGCAAAGGACAGACGGATACTGGTGGTAGGGGACTCTATTATTAGGAGGACAGACAGGGTCATCTGTCGCCGAGACCGTGAATGCCGAACAGTGTGTTGTCTCCCGGGTGCTCGGGTTCGGCATATTGCGGACCGGATTGACAGATTGCTGGGTGGGGCTGGGGAAGACCCGGCGGTCATGGTACACGTTGGCACCAATGACAAAGTCAAGGGGAGATGGAAGGTCCTTAAAAATGATTTTAGGGAACTAGGTGAGAAGCTAAAGTCCAGGACCTCCAAGGTAGTGTTTTCAGAAATACTACCAGTGCCACGAGCGTCACTAGAGAGACAACGGGAGATTAGGGAGTTAAATAAGTGGCTCAGAGGCTGGTGCAGGAAGGAAGGGTTTGGGTTCATGGAGAACTAGGCCAACTTCTCTGTCGGCTACAGACTCTACAGTAGGGACGGGCTGCACCTTAATGGGGAGGGTGCAACTGCCCTGGGGGAAAAAATGGTTAGACGGCTGAAGGAGCTTTTAAACTAGGATCTGGGGGGAGGGTGGGTGCCCATACTAATAAGGGGGTAGATAGTGTAGATAGAGAGTGGGTCATAGGAAGGAAAAGTGGGGGGTTAGTGGGGGCTGGGGTTAGTAAGGAATGTAGGGAGAAGACTGTGCAAAACAACAACCAAAGTAACCCAAGAACCCCGGGTATTCATTTCATAAGTAATAGTAAATTGACAAACGGGGTAAAAAATATACATAGACCTCCTAATTGTATGTACACTAATGCCAGAAGCCTAACTAATAAAATTGGCGAACTGGAATTAGTGATGTGTGAGGAGGACTATGACATAGTGGGAATAACTGGGACATGGCTAGATGATACCCATGACTGGGCAGTTAATGTACAGGGTTACAATCTTTTTAGAAAGGATCGTCAAAACCGGCAAGGTGGAGGTTTCTGCCTTTATGTAAAGTCCTGTCTAAAGCCCACAATCCGGGAAGATATAAGTAAGGGACATGAAGATGTGGAGTCACTGTGGGTAGAAATAAATGGAGCCAAAAACAATAATAAAATACTAATAGGAGTTTATTATAAACCACCTAATATATCAGAGGCCACAGAAAATCGACTTCTAAATGAAATAGACGAAGCCGCAAATCAGAATGAGGTTGTTATTATGGGGGACTTCAACTACCCAGATATAGACTGGGAAACTGAAACCTGTATATCTCATAAAGGAAACAGGTTCTTGGCAATAACCAAAGACAATTACCTTTCCCAACTGGTTCAGGACCCGACTAGAGGGACGGCCATACTGGACTTAGTATTAACCAATAGACCTGACAGAACAACAGATGTGCAGGTTGGGGGACACCTGGGTAACAGTGACCATAAAATAATAACCTTTAAATTGTCATTAAAAAAAGCATTTCTTCAGGGAGGAACAAAAATACCAAACTTCAAAAATGCAAAATTTAGCCATCTAAGAGAGGCCATAGGTCTAACTAACTGGGACAAAATCCTCGAAAATAAAAATACAGCCACAAAATGGGATATTTTTAAAAGCATCCTAATATCTAATTGTGAGAGGTACATACCGTATAGGAATAAAATGATAAGAAACAAGAAAAAACCAATGTGGATAAATACAACTGTAAAAAAAGCAATAAATGACAAAAAGAAAGCATTTAAATCACTAAAACAGGAGGGGAGCGAGGAACCATTGAAAAACTATAAGGAAAAAAATAGAATTTATAAAAGACAAATAAAAGCAGCTAAACTAGAGACTGAAAGACTAATTGCTAAAGAGAGTAAAACTAACCCTAAAATGTTCTTCAATTATATAAATACTAAAAAGTATAAATCTGAAGGTGTCGGCCCCTTACAGAGTAATGAGGGGGGAGTAGCAGAGAGCGATGAGGAGAAAGCAAAACTCTTAAATATTTTTTTCTCCACTGTATTCACTGAGGAAAATAAACTGTCAGATGAAATGCAGAATATAAAAGTGAATTCCCCTTTAAAAGTGTCCTGTCTGACCCAGGAAGAAGTACTGGGGCGTCTTAAAAAGATTAAAATAGACAAATCGCCAGGACCGGATGGCATACACCCACGTATCCTAAGAGAATTAAGTAATGTCATTGCCAGACCTTTATACTTGATATTTAAGGACTCTATACTGACAGGGAGTGTTCCACAGGATTGGCGCATAGCAAATGTGGTGCCAATATTCAAAAAGGGTCCAAAAACAGAGCCCGGGAACTATAGGCCGGTAAGTTTAACATCTGTAGTGGGTAAACTGTTTGAAGGTTTTCTAAGAGATGCTATCTTGGAGTACCTCAATGAAAATAAGCAAATAACTCCATATCAGCATGGCTTTCATGAGGGATCGGTCGTGTCAAACCAATTTAATCAGTTTCTATGAGGAGGTAAGTTCTAGACTTGACCGCGGGGAATCAATGGATGTCGTATATCTGGACTTCTCCAAAGCATTTGACACTGTACCACATAAAAGGTTAGTATATATAATGAGAATGCTTGGCCTTGGAGAAAATGTCTGTATGTGGGTAAGTAAATGGCTCAGTGATAGAAAACAGAGGGTGGTTATTAATGGTACATACTCAGATTGGGTCACTGTAACTAGTGGGGTACCACAGGGGTCAGTATTGGGCCCTATTCTCTTCAATATATTTATTAATGATCTTGTAGAAGGCTTGCACAGTAAAATATCAATTTTTGCAGATGACACTAAACTGTGTAAAGTAATTAACACAGAAGAGGACAGTGCACTGCTACAGATGGATCTGGATAGACTGGAGGCTTGGGCAGAGAAGTGGCAGATGAGGTTTAACACTGACAAATGTAAGGTTATGCATATGGGAAGGAATAATGCAAGTCACCAGTACATACTAAATGGTAAAACATTGGGTAACTGACATGGAAAAGGACCTAGGAATTTTAGTGAACAGCAAACTAAGCTGCAGAAACCAGTGTCAGACAGCTGCTGCCAAGGCCAATAAGATAATGGGTTGCATCAAAAGGGGCATAGATGCCCGTCATGAGAACATAGTCCTGCCACTTTACAAATCACTAGTCAGACCACACATGGCATACTGTGTACAGTTCTGGGCTCCTGTGAACAAGGCAGACATAGCAGAGCTGGAGAGGGTTCAGAGGAGGGCAACTAAAGTCATAGCTGGAATGGGTGGACTACAGTACCCAGAAAGATTATCAAAATTAGGGTTATTCACTTTAGAAAAAAGACGACTGAGGGGAGATCTAATAACTATGTATAAATATATCAGGGGTCAGTACAGAGATCTCTCCCATGATCTCTTTATCCCAAGGACAGTGACCATGACAAGGGGACATCCTCTGCGCCTGGAGGAAAGAAGGTTTGTTCACAAAAATAGAAGAGGATTCTTTACGGTAAGTGCAGTGAGACTATTGAACTCTCTGCCTGAGGAGGTGGTGATGGTAAGTTTACTAAAAGAGTTCAAGAGGGGCTTGGATGTATTTCTGGAGGGTAATAATATTACAGGTTATAGTTACTAGATATGGGTTGTTGTTGATCCAGGGAGTAATTCTGATTGCCTGATTGGAGTCGGGAAGGAATTTTTTCCCCTAAAGTGAGGAAAATTGGCTTCTACCGCACAGGGGTTTTTTGCCTTCCTCTGGATCAACTTGTAGGAAAACAGGTCGAACTGGATGGACAGATGTCTTTTTTTTGGCCTTATAAACTATGTTACTATGTTACTATGTTACGTCCAGGAAGTTCGGAGAATACATCCCTATTCCGACTCATGAACTCCCTGACCTCTTGAACTTGTTTAGTAGACAGGCCATCCGCTATTTTCCCTGTCGCGGCAGCTTTCTCTGAGACCGCCAGAGATGACAGAGTCTTCCCCGCAGAAAAAACAGAGAGTGAGCTGTCCACAAGCAGACTTTCTCTCTTTCCAGGGCTTTAATAAATTGACATGGTACACCTGCTCCGACTTTCGCCGACCTGGCTGGCGTACCCTGTAATTTACAGTCCCCACTTTTTCTATAACCTCGTAAGGTCCTTGCCATCTTGCAAGGAACTTACTGTCAACCGTGGGTACAAGTACCAGTACCCTGTCACCCGGGTTTAAGGTCCTTACCCGGGCCAACCGGTTGTACACCCGGCTCTGAGCCAGTTGTGCCACTTCCATATGTTCCCGGACAATCGGCTGAACTGTCTCCATCCTTTCCTACATTTTTTCTATATGTTCGATGACACTCTTATGTGGGGTGGGCTGTTGCTCCCATGCCTCTTTAGCAATGTCGAGGAACCCCCGAGGATGTCTGCCGTTCAATAATTCAAAGGGCTAGAACCCAGTGGACGCCTGGGGCACTTCTCGCACCGCAAATAATACATAAGGCAGCAGGAGATCCCAGTCCTTCCCATCTTTAGACAAGGCTCTCTTGAGCATGCTCTTTAAAGTTTTGTTAAACCTTTCCACCAGTCTGCCTGTTTGAGGATGGTAAACGGACGTGTGTAAGTGTTTAACATTTAACAACCGGCAGAGTTCCTTCATGACCTTAGACATGAAGGGAGTCCCCTGGTCTGTCAAGATCTCCTTGGGTATCCCTACACGAGAAAACATGCCCATTAATTCTTTGGCTATAAGCTTAGCCGACGTATGGCGGAGTGGAATTGCCTCAGGATATCTGGTAGCATAATATAGGACTACCAAGATATGCTGGTGACCTCGGGCCGACTTATTTATTGGACCCACGAGATCCATTGCTATTCTTTCGAACGGCACCTCTACAATCGGCCTAGGTGCTAATGGACTATGGTAGTGTGGCTGGGGGCTAGTTACCTGACACACAGGACAGGACTGACAGAACCTATTAACTTCCTCATATATGCCAGGCCAAAAGTAATATTGTATTACTCTGTAATATTCGCTCTTGGATCTTTTTCACCCTAAGATGTCCTCCCAGTACATGCGTGTGAGCCAAGTCTAACACCATCCGGCGGTAGGGCTATGGTACCACCAATTGCTCTATTACCTCTTGTTGTACCTTGTCCACCCTGTACAATAACTCTTGGTTTATGGCCATGTGGGGATACTCAGTTTCTGCACCCGGGTGCTGGGCTACCCCATTAATTACTGTTACCCTTTCTCTCGCCCATAGCAACGTAGGGTCCTGGAGCTGGGCTGTCCCAAACGTGTCTCGGGACACCTTCAGGTCTGGGATGGATGGAGTTTTGACAGTGTCGCTAGCCAATACCTCTAGGGGAAACCTATCGGGATTACACTCTAGATCTGTTGTGGTGACCCCTATGGCTGGTACCCCAGAATCGGGGTCTTCGGGTTCAGGTCCCGGAACAATTTTCCTCCCCAAGAGAATGCATTCTGCCCTTCCACAAAGTCCAGAATATAACCAAGTCTCTTCCCAAAATGGCGTCATAGGGGAGATGTCGTACTACCGCCACAACGTGTTGTACATCCCCACTTGCCATGGACAGGGTAACCCTCGTTGTGGGATACTCCCGGAGGTCGCCATGAATACAGACTATAGCTAATTTTTGTTTTTCTGGGATTTCTTCTGGCACCAGCGACTCATGCACGAGGGTCACCAGGCTCCCAGAATCCAGCAGTGCCTTGACCTGGTACCCGTTAATAGAGACCTGACACAGGGGGGGCGTATCCGCAGCCATCAGGGGGTCAGCGGTACACACAGGCCTGGCATAGAAGGAGTACTGGCGAGTGAACCCACAGTCCATGTGTTCAGAAGTTAAGGGGCAGTTTGCAGCCATATGCCCTGGACTGTGGTATCGCCAGCATCAAATTACAGTGGCCTTGCGGTTCCCCGGGTCTTGCTTAACAGGAACTTGGTTTGCGTGACCCCCCATAGGGAGTCGTGACCTTTTCCTGGCTGGGTGGGGGGCTGGCGCGACTTCAAATACCGTAAGGAAGGCCTCCCTGTCGTCCTCTGGACTTATTTTCCTCAGCGCTGACCGGACTTTATCCTGGGCTACAGCTGGAAACGGGGTCACTGCTGGTGGGGTCACTTGCTGGGGTGCTTGCAGGGTCTCTTGCAGGGCTGCAACTTGTTGAATCAACAGGCTATTAGTCTGGACCAGCTGCTGTAATACTGCCTCCATCTTGTCCGTTGGCTTAGGGCAAAACTTTCCTGACTTTATCCAGGACATGCACAATTGTGTTTGCCTCACTGGTCTATTGCCCGCATCCTCCACCAAATGTAGGGAATCGTACTCACTTAACCAGTGAAAAGAGGCAGGGACACCACGAACTTCACCAAAGTCCTTGTTTATTTGGTTTTCTAAACAGTACAGCCAAAACTCCGGTTCGCAGCCTGGTCAAATAAATGCAGCACACACAGTCAGTGTTGCCTCACACAGACTGCTCACTTCCCTGACTGAGCCCCACCCAAGTCCAGCAGCAGGATTAAATAGAAATGCTAGACATGAACATGCCTGAAATCCTAAACTGGAGCATGGGGAACAGGCACCCACCCAGCACATTGCCTGTTCCCAGTAAAAGCCAGACCCGGACTAGCTGGAACCAGCTACTCTAACTATTAAGGTGTTCACTGACTACCTTAGTGAACACAGAGTTTTTAGCCTTTACCCCACCAAGGCTGGGCAACTTGGTGACACGCTCCTGATGAACCGAACCTCCTACTCCCTGCAGCATTCTGAGTGACACATATCGTCCCTCAAATACGGCACCTGTCACTGCCTCACAAGGGCAAAACGATAAACCGAATGCACTAAAATCATATCATATGCACACCTAGTCCAAAATGTGGACAAATATACCATATTTTTCGCCCTATAAGACGCACGAGTAGGAAAATAAGAAAAAAATATTTTTCATCAGATCCTCTTATCAGACTGTCCATAAATTTCAGGACATCACATCAGACCCCCATATCAGCCCTCCATGTCAGAACTCCATCAGTCCTCCATGTCAGAACTCCATCAGCCCTCCATGTCAGACCCCCAACAGACCTCAAATCAGCCCACTATGGCCCCATATCATCCCACTTTGCCCCCATACCATCTCACTGTGCTCCCACCAGACCTCAGATCAGCCCACTGTGCCCCCATCAGACCTCAAATCAGCAGAATGTGTCCCCATCAGACCTCAGATCAGCAGAATGTGCCCCCAACAGACCTCAGATCAGCAGAATGTGCCCCCAACAGACCTCAGATCAGCAGAATGTGCACCCATCAGACCTCAGATCAGCAGAATGTGCCCCCATCAGACCTCAGATCAACAGTATGTGCCCCCTATCAGACCTCAGATCAGCAGAATGTGCCCCCATCAGACCTCAGATCAACAGTATGTGCCCCCATCAGACCTCAGATCAGCAGAATGTGCCCCATCAGACCTCAGATCAGCAGAATGTGCCCCCATCAGACCTCAGATCAGCATATTGTGCCCCCATCAGACCTCAGATCACAGCAGTATGTGCCCCCATCAGACCTCAGATTAGCTTCTTGTGCCCCCATCAGACCTCAGATCAGCATCTTGTGCCCCCATCAGACCTCAGATCAGCCCACCCAGCAACTTATAAAAACCTTACTTACCTGTCCTGCGCTGCCGCTGCCCTCCAGTCCCGCACTCCACTCTCTTTCCCTGCCGGCGCGCACTATGACCTGACGCTGCAGCGTCAGATCATAGTGCACGCTGGCAGGGAAAAGAGTGGAGCGTGTGAAATTGAAAATTGCAAGATCTGCAGGATTACAATAAGCCGTGGGCGTTCAAACACAAACATAGTTACGAGAGCCCAATTGCAGCTCATATGGCAGCATCACTGGATAGTTTGGGAAAATAGAACTGCCAGCATTCCCAGTCACAACAAGTCTGTCCTCCTTCTTCTGGTCTTCTTTGAGTGGCCAGCCTGCCTCCCCAATGGTGTTCTTGCCATTATGATCAGCTTCTTCTTCTGCTCAGACTCCTCCTCCTTGGCCTCTGCTCCATCATGAGACATCCATGATGTGGCCATGAAAAACCTATTCACAACCAGAAATTAGATTGTCTACAAGCTGCCCTCCCCCCCCCCCCCCCCTTGCCAAGTTGTTGGTGGGGCAGTTGCTGCCTTACCATGTGTTGTTTCAAGGTCAGGCAGTGGTGGCTCATCTGAGCGGCCTATCATGTGCGGAAGCTCTTTGGAAAGGCCACAAAATTTGTCAGTAGGGACAAATGTCGCATTAATGCTCTCATTCCCGATACTTATCTTACAACATGCTCACACTCATGCAGCAAGGGAGAAAAAGGAGAGCTAATAAATCTTGTTGTCTAAACTGTAGCTGTTGGGGACCCACAAGGAGAAACTCCCATGGATGGGGAGCTTCCACTGGAGGAGAACAAGTTGGAGCAGCAGGAGGACAATGATGACAATGATACTGGCCACAACACCTAATCATCTCAGTGTGGGGTGAAGCTGGAAAAAACTGTCTCCTTGGGCATGCTGCCCAGAATGGGGAGCTGTATGCTTGCTTGCTTACACACTAACAGGCATATCATTCACATGAATAATCTGATGATTATTGGATCGCCATGCTTTTAGATCCTCGTTAACAAAGCAAAATGGGGGAATGTTTTCCTCTCTCAAAGGGAGGCCAAATTATTTTTATTACCAGGAAACACTATGTACACAGCTTGCTGAAGCTTTCAGCAAGCAGGTGCCTGCCACCAGTATGTCTGAAAAGGAGACCTCTCTCTGCCCTCTCCCCTGTGACACAGAAATACAATAGTTGATCAGTCTGTTAATTTTGGATCCAAGTCGATCCAGAGGAAGGCAAAAAAAAAAACCCTATGAGGTAGAAGCCAATTTTCACCACTTTTGGGGAAAAAAATTCCTTCCAGACTCCAATCAGTTAATCAGAATAACTCCCTGGATTAAAAACCCATCTCTAGTAGCTATATATTATTACACTCCAGAAATACATCCAGGCCCGTCTTGAACTCTTTTAGTCAGCTTACCATCACCACCTCCTCAGAGACTTCCATAGTCTTACTGCTCTTACAGTAAAGAAACCTTCTTTCCTCCAGACGCAGAGGATTTCCCCTCATCACAGTCACAGTCCTGGGGATAAAAAGATAATAGGAGAGATCTCTGTACTGACCCCTGATATATTTATACATAGTTATTAAATCTCCCCTCAGTCATCTTTTTTCTAAAGTGAATAACCCTAATTTTGATAATCTTTCAGGGTACTGGAGTTCACCCATTCCAGTTATTATTCTACTTGCCCTCCTCTAAACTCTCTCTAGCTCAACTATGTCTGCCTTGTTTACAGGAGCCCAGAACTGTACACAGTACTCTATGTGTGGTCTGACTAGTGATTTGTAAAGTGGCAGGACTATGTTCTCATCACGGGCATCTATTCCCCTTTTGATGCAACCCACTATCTTATTAGCCTTGGCAGCAGCTGCCTGACACTGGTTTCTACAACTTAGTTTGCTGTTCACTAAAATTCTTAGGTCCTTTTCCATGTCAGTGTTACCCAGTGTTTTACCATTTAGTATGTACTGGTGACTTACATTATTCTTTCCCATGTGCATAATCTTACATTTGTCAGTGTTTAACCTCATCTGCCACTTCTCTGCCCAAGCCTCTATAACACCCCAGAGTAGTGTTACCACTTTTACTCCCTACTACTACCCTTGTCGGCTAAGCTCAATTTCATCTATGTATTTTATTACAGGTCATACAAAAATGTGTATATCTATATAATGTTATGCAACTGTTTTAATATGTAATGTGCCTGGTGTACCAGCAGGTGGCAGCAAAACAATGGCAGGGCTACTTTATAGTTTAACCTTTTCTTTTGTTGTCTAATGCAATAAATATGGTTTTTATGTGGTGATGTGCAGCCTTTTGTGTGGTTTGTCTTTGATCAGTAGTTTACTTGTGGTTTAAATATCGTGGGTAGTACTCCCGTTAGATTAAAGTGTGCCCCCTAGTTGCTCTTATAGATATCCACATTTGTATTATGATTATTCCCCACACACACTCAGACACCAGTACTGGAACTGTGCTGGAAAAGTGGTTTGATTTCTGTGTATAGTGTAATTTTGCTGGTAGAAAAATGGAATTATCGTTTTCGCCACAATGCAATGAGTTTTACAACACAGATATGTTATACTGAAAAAAAACAATTGCTCAGCAGCAGCAGATGGTGTTATTGCTGTAAAATGTTTTTGCTATAACGCAACGCATTTAACACAGCTGGACATAATGCACTAAAGAAATAATTGCTCTGCTGCACAATCCTATTGGAATGCTGTACTGGCAATAAGCCAGAGTAGAACATACAAATTTGGAAAAAAACACAGCTGTCTTTCTGTTCTAATGAGAAAAAAAGAAATGTTGTAGTCAGTGGTTACTTTCGAGGTTCTGCTGCAGCTGCATTATAAGGCGGTAACTACTGCTACTCACTCACTGAAAGCTTTCCCTGCTCAAATTTCCTATTCTACACAATTATTCATTTTTCTAGTTTTATCCTTCACTGTCCCTCATGCTGGAATAGAAACTTGATTGTGACAGTACATTGTCCCTAAGATCGTTTTCTGACCGAGACTGCTACATCCATGTACCATCAATCACAACTAGAGATGAGCGAATCGATTCGTTGATTTGTATCGAATCTTGGCAAATTTTAGCTGCGAAGCGAATCCGAATATTAGGTGATTCGCTTCGGTTTTGTACGCATTCGCTACGTAGTTTGTCCTATAAATTATATGCTATTGCTACGTATAAGTTACTCTATACGCTGTTGCGTACAAATTCAATTCATTAGCGATGCAGACTCCTCCCCGGTAGCTCCGCCCCCTTCTTCAGTGCGCGAGGAAGACGAGGCAACTCAGGCAATTAAGATGGCGACACAGCGAGGCCCTGACTGGGGAGGCATGGTGTGGGGCACCGACCCCTATGAGGAGAAGGAACCGGAGGAGATCTACGTCTCTCAATATGTCCGGCAGCCTAAGAAGTTGGTTGAGGTGTCCGCTGAGGTGTTCTCTCCGCTGGCTGACACGGCGGAGGCGGCAGGAGTTCCCGCTCCGCCACGGAAGGACTACTCCCTTCGGCAAAATTCAATGGTCCCTGAGGCCGTCACCCAGAACGCCCTGACCCTCTGGGAATACAAAAGGTCGGTAGAGGAGTGGGTTGTGCAGGTTTTGGAGTACCCATGGTCCGGTGACCCCAAGCTGGAGCGCCGATGGGGTACCGTTATTTAGTTCAGTGTGGAACGGGAAGTAGGTTTTATCGGCGATGAGGAGACGGCGGAAGAATTATACGTAAACCGCCGTTCTGTAAAGCGGCTGGATCTTCCGCCCATCCGCTACAATCTCCACGCAGGGGATTACGTGGAGTATACCCCTATGAAGAGCCTCCAAGGCCCCTTTGCTACTGGGGTGAAACTTCTTACGCGACCAGCTACTCCTGCAGTACCCCCAGAAGACTGGAGTGAGGAGGCCCAGGCCGCAGAAGAGGCTCGGTGTTCCCATGAGACCAATGATGGGACTCTGCAATCTGAGGAGAAATCACAAGCTCAGCTGGAACCCCTGATACCAGATTTGCCCCCGCCGCCGATCCTTCATGTGGGACAGATGACCACCAACAGTTTCGTGTACCAGCCATCGGTGGTACAATACCAACTGCCATGGCAGGTGCAGGCCGCACAGTCCGCCCCTAGTGGAAGACCGTTACTAGAGCCCATACAGCCGAAGATTCTGTCACCTTGTATGCCGGCGGGAGGAACTGGCCACTATAAGGTAATGGGCAAGGCCCAAGTTGCCACTGCCCTTGCCAATGTGACTGCCTGGTCACTACCAAGACCATCCCTGAGAGGTCGTGGGGGTCTGCTGCCGCAGCCAGTGTCGCTTTTATGAGGCAGGAGCGCCCTCTCATGTCTTTTAGCTCCAGCAGCAGTGAAGAGGACCTGTTGGCCTAAGGATCCTGCAGCTTTTATGGGAGCCACAATGTGGACTTAACTGAAGGGTGAGCACTAGTTGGCATGTGTTTTTATTTTTGTTGCCCTGTGTTTGTCCTCACCCAGATGGACATGGATTGTCAGGACTCCCCCCATCAAAATAAAAAAGGTTTTAACCAAGTGGTGCAGACCTCATCCCTTTTTCCCCCTTCTCAGGTTATTGGGGAGCCCCTTGAAAGAGGGTTTTTTTTAAGGAACCTTTGCTGCTATTTTTTTACCCACTTGGATTACAATTTTACCTATGTGGATTACAAATTGCAACTCAGTTTGGGACTTTGTTCCAGTTGTATGACAAGCGTCAGAAGAAAAGAGACTTAAACGTGTCCGTGAACATACTAGGTAGGTGATATTTAAAATGTTTACAGTATACCTATAATGTATTTGCACTAGATTGTTTGCACTAATGTTTTTACCTTTCAGCAACGTTTTCAAGTATGTTACCCATTGTGTGTATTTCTTTCCAGGTACCGCAATATGTCCTCATATTCACTTTATTGTATGGTGGATGGTTGTACTATGCACTTAGCCAGATAGACAGCACCTTACTTGTTCTACCTCAAATATACATACTGCCTCTGAGGGCGATTTCAGATCTGACCGTTTACGCTGGATCTGGCCCGGGGTCTGCAAGGTGTCGAAACGATAGCGCAAGCCTCGGATCACCTCCTTTTTATGCTGGTTCGGGTGGCGGTGTGTGCCATCGTAATCCTGGCGGTCCATCAGCCAGACTATGTATTTTAGCTGTGCAGCAGAGCTAAATGATGAGGATTGCCTGTTGCGTACAGTTTTTAAAGGTACGTTCGTTATTAGTGCGCAAATGTTCGCTAATAGCACATAATAACGTATATTTTGTACGCAAATACAACAAATCTATTCGTTGAATATATGAATCTTAGGAAAAGTTCGGCGAATGTTTGGCGAATAATTTTTTGAATGATTCGCTCATCTCTAATCACAACCCAACACAGAATGACATTTTGATCATTTTGCTAGGGCACATCCCTGCTTGCTGCCCCACTGATTGTCAGCCTGTGACCCAATCAGGGCAAGCCCTCCCCCCCACCTGCTCTCAGGGTCCTGCAACCATCCTTATTGTTCCTACCTCATGTTTTTCCCTGCCCAACATGTGCAGTGAAATGGCAATGAGTGCCATTTTACTGGATTCGTCCAAAGCGAATCAGAAAAGCTTCAGGTTCTCTTTGCAGACTAATTTTTGTGAATTTTGTAACAAATCTGATACTTTATGAACTAGTTTAGTCATTCTTATTGTGAATACTTCTGTCCATGCAAAATTATAGTTTTTTCTTTTTAATAAATTTGCATGTCATGTTAAATACTTTTGTGTTAAAAAAGACAAAAGTATTATAGCAACGGCACCTTTATTAGCTAACCAAAAAAAATTTCTCTCTGGAACCTTGCAAACAGATTTTTTATTTTTTTTGGAATACTATATCACTATAGCATTTTGTGCTTTATCTGGTAGCGGTGTGCGGCTGCAATTTATGTATTTTCCTTTGACATGTATTTAGCCATAGCAACCAGCACCTGCACTCTGGGATGTGCTGACTGAAATCTCCTTTTTTTCTTTGTAAGTTTGTACTGGAGGTGTGGCTACTCCATTTGGTCATGCACTCCTGACCAGCCCATTTGCCCCACAGGTGGTTTTTTTTAATCAGTGCAACTATAAAGCCGAGTGATTCGGCATGCATGTTAGTGTCTGCACTCCTGAACTAGGGGAGGCCTTTGTAGTACCAGAAATGGCGAAAGGCAAGTGGACATTACATGCATGTGGAGCAAAACATCCCCTGATTATATGGAAGCCAAGACTGGCACGTAACAGGACAAAATGTTAGGTTCCCATTCTGCAGAGACCACCTTGACTGTGGTGAATGGGCTCAGATAATTTTGTACAAAATGTATTTGCCAAGAGTCTCTAATTTATTATACAAGCATAGCATGAGCTTTGGAATACTATATCACTATAGCATTTTGTGCTTTATCTGGTAGCGGTGTGCGGCTGCAATTTATGTATTTTCCTTTGACATGTACTTAGCCATAGCAACCAGTACCTGCACTCTGGGATGTGCTGACTGAAATCTCCTTTTTTTCTTTGTAAGTTTGTACTGGAGGTGTGGCTACTCCATTTGGTCATGCACTCCTGACCAGCCCATTTGCCCCACAGGTGTTTTTTTTAATCAGTGCAACTATAAAGCCGAGTGATTCGGCATGCATGTTAGTGTCTGCACTCCTGAACTAGGGGAGGCCTTTGTAGTACCAGAAATGGCGAAAGGCAAGTGGACATTACATGCATGTGGAACAAAACATCCCCTGATTTATATGGAAGCCAAGACTGGCACGTAACAGGTAGGACAAAATGTTAGGTTCCCATTCTGCAGAGACCACCTTGACTGTGGTGAATGGGCTCAGATAATTTTGTACAAAATGTATTTGCCAAGAGTCTCTAATTTATTATACAAGCATAGCATGAGCTTTGGAATACTATATCACTATAGCATTTTGTGCTTTATCTGGTAGCGGTGTGCGGCTGCAATTTATGTATTTTCCATAGATTTTTTTTTCATAGCCAATGAAAGTATCACTGTTTTAAGTATTTAACATCACATAGATTTTTCTGGGTAAAATGGTACCATGCTGTTTTTGATATACATCATTAATACATTTTCAAATATTTAAAAAATTCTGTTTTAATTTTTCATTATGGGGTATTGAGTTAAAATTGATAGGGGAAAATCTTTTTTTTAATTTAAGCACAAGGCCACAACATAAATGAGAAAAAATTGAAAGGGTAATGGAAGCCAACCTAGATCCCCACCTTCAAATAAAAAGCATTAACTGGAGGTCGGGGCCCATTACCATTTTCAACTGTATCAGCATCCTCTATATGATCATATAATTGATTCCTATGGTGCAGCAGAGTGCTATAGATTCATTGCACTTCTATGCTCTAGGCCACATGCTTTAGGCTTGTGATATAAAAGCCTACAGTATAGCACTGAGGTGGTGCAATAACTTCACTGTACTGTGCCGCCTGCTCCAAATAGCTGACTTCAGAGGCTGGAAGAATGCTCAGCCACGCCAATCTTTGAAGGATCCAGATAAGGTGAGTAAACATTTATTATTTTTGGTGAGGGGTCACTATAAAATGAGAGTAGGCTCTATAAAAGGTGATGGACACTATAAAAGGAGGCATAGTTCTATAAAATGTGAGAGGGTACTAGAAAATGTGAAGGGGGCATGATAAATAAAAAGGAGTCATCATAAATAAAGAGTGTGCACTATAAAAGGTGAGAAGACCTATTAAAAAAGAGGTAGCACTATTAACAGTGTAGGAAACTATTAACAAAGAAGGGGCAAAGTAACATAACATTGTAACCTTAAGGAAGCACTATAATCTATGAGAGGGCATGGTTACATATTAGGAAACACACAGGTGGGCATTTTTATTGTATGGGGGCACAGCTCCTCTTTTACTTTTCTGGGGCAAAAAGCCCCTATATGTGCAGCCCTGAGCTCAACCCCACCACTGACCCTGCCTGCTTGCATGGCCCATCCTAGGCAACAGCATACAACTTGTCGACAGTCCCTAGCCTAGGTTCGTGCTGGGGCATACAGGGAGGGGGAATAACGGGAGAAAACAATACACAGAAGCAGGGGCGGACTGGGAACTTAAAGTGGCCCTGGAAAAAATACTAAAAGTGGCCCCATTTTATAGTCAGTTCTAAATTGATGGAAGGCAAAGCCAGCAATACCATATTGTGGCACATTATACCACCTCATCAGAGCCAAATAGTACAGTCCATCACAAAATACATCCCTAAAAACGTCCACTGGCCGGCCCTGGGGAGGGCTCAATCGGCCCACCGGGAAATTTCCCTGTAAGGTCTATGGCCAATCCGCCCCTGTACAGAAGACAAAACACACACAATATAAGAATGTCGCCAAGCCTAAGTCAAACTAGGAAGTCATGTCAAAAACCAGGGGAACAAACAGGAGCAAAGTCAAAAACACAAGCCGAGGTCAAAGCAAGGTAACGAAGTACAAAAGAATGAGACAATGACAGAGTCAAATTCACAAGCCGAAGTCAAAGCACAATAGTCACAGCAGTTCACAATCGCAGGTACTGGTAATAAGACCAATCACAAGCAACCTGTGGCCAGCAGGCAAGTAGGAGACGGGCGTACACCAGGAAGCGTACGCGGTCGGGTAATTTCTGCCTCCTGATCTTCATGGGAAGGGGACACCTGCCGCATCCTCATTCGGAGCTAGGGAGACTGGCAGCGCAGCAAGGATGGGGCACGTCACCGGCTCCCCGTGACACCTATGGACCCCCGAGGTATAGTAATAGGGTCAAATAGAGCAATACAAATAAATGGGGATAGCAGGATGAGGATTTTGTATAGCCTGAAAAAAGATAGGAGGAATGCTGGAAAAGCTAAGAGCCAAACAACTTGCAATAGATTGCAAACTCTGCAGAGAAGAGTTGTGGCTAGAAGAAGTTGTCATGGAGGCCTGGGCCAAATGGAAATGACAGGAAAAGTGAACTATTACAATCAGAGACATCAACTGTAAGTCATAAATTTAATTGTACTGTGATGACTTATACACTCTGCAGAGTGCCTGCGTGGAGTTAGTATGTACCAATGTATGGTCATTGTATGGTGATAATACCTACCTTTGTGTAGTGGTTTTTTATTCAGTAATAGTATGGTGGCATTAATCAGTCTCTATATGGTGGTAAAGGTATTAGTTAGAGATGAGAAAAGTTCTTAAAAATTTGGTTTGGCTGCTTGGCCGAATTTTTGGGTTTCTTTGTGACAAATTACTTCGCCATGAAGCGCATTTCTTTGTAAGTAGCGGGTGCAATGACAGGAACGGCAATTGTGCAGCCCCCACTGATTGCAGCATCTGAGATAAACAGTAAGGCCTTTCAGGGATTGATCAGTTTAAAAAAAATTAAATTGTACTTACCTCATCCATTTTAACGCATAGAGGCTGCAGTGGCCATCTTGTTTGAAGATCCAGAGCGAAATCTTGTACGGTGCATGACGACATCATTACGCTGGCCACCGTGGTGACATCATACGCACAAGATTTCGGACAACTCCAAAAATGATAAAGCTATTTTTTTCCTTTTTTTTCATTGACCCATTCTAAGAACCATCATTTTTTTTTCATATTTAAAGTTTTATTAGGTTTTACAAACGTTTTTTCCTTTGAAATGCATATAAGCAAGAATAAAGGCAACATGTTAACAAACACATCAATAGCAGTGCGTTTTGTGTCAGCACAACAGGGTAAAGCCAAAAAGTGGCCAAATACGTCTAAACACGTAAATATACTTGAATAACAGTGCGTTCAAATATGAGGTAAATCTAAGTCTGGAACACTAACTAAAACTGTTCTGGGTGCATCCAAACAGCTACTCAGCATAGTTCAGGGGAGAAAAAAAAAAAAAAAACGGGGTGGGAGAGGGGTTGGAGCAAGACTAGGAAAAGTAGCAGCGGAAAGAGGGGTAGATTCAGAGAAGAGGTAAAGTACAAGTATGCAGTTGGAAGAGGAGGCCCAACCAGGCCCCTGGAGAGCGACTGCGACGGTAGTACATAACGAGTACAGGTGCTTTTAATGCTTTTAAAGCTCTCTATAGGCTCCAGAGCTCTAAAACTCCTCCCAGGGTTCCCAGACCTTCAGAAAGAACGTATAGTTCTTGGGGGCAAAAGCAATAAGTTCTTCCATTCTTTGATAAAGCGTAACCTCCTCGAACCATTCCTCCAAGGTGGGAGGGACCTGTGACTTCCAACGACGCGGAATTACCGCTTTTGCAGCCTGAATGAGATATTTTAGTAGGGACTTTTTGTACGCAGGAATATTTAGATCAAAAGCAAACAGGAGCTATGCTTCGGGAGAGTTAGGCAGTGGGAAACCCGTAATTTTTAAAATCGCTTTGTGTACCGAATCCCAGAATGGCCTCAGGATTGAGCAATGCCACCAGATATGCATCAAGGTGCCTTCAGCAGATCCGCAGCGCCAGCACCTGTCCGTAACTGATGGATACCATTTGTGAAGCAGAGTGGGAACTCTGTACCACCTGGAGAAGATTTTATAACTAGTCTCCTGCGCTTTTGTGGCTATTATCGCTCTATGTGTGAGTGTGAAGCACTTACGCCACTGGGAGGGAGACAAAGTCAGGTTCAGGTCTCGCTCCCATTGTGAGCAGAACGGTAGCGGCAGCGAAGTCCTCTGCTCCAGGAGCAATTTATAGATATCAGGAAATGTCGCGAAAAATTGCAGAGGGCGCCAGGCAAGCGCGCTCATAGGCCGTCAGGTTTCTAGTTAAATCATGCGTCGTTCGTATGGAGGCGTGAAAATGCTGAAGTTGTGTGTACTCAAATGAGTTCTTTGGAGAGGGGGGAATAGCGCCCATAATGCCAGACAGGGGCTTAATAGCACCATTGGACATGAGTTGACAAAAGCGAAGTGGTGAGGTTTTAGTGCCTGTTAGAAAATGATTGCCCGAAGATCCCGGAGGGAATGAGGGATTGTCCGTTACTGGGGTTAGGGGACCTTTTGGGTCTATGAGGGAGGACTCCACGCATATAGTTCTAATGGCAGCCAGGGTGTGGAAGGAAGTGAATGACAGTGTAGAGAGCATAGAGGCCGGGACTTCCCGCAACCATGGGAGGGCTGCAGGTGAGCAGGAGGATAGGTCCCTAGCTAATAATACCCAAGCCTTTTGGGAGTATGTGCGATACATGTCCAGAAGACGAGCATAAGCAGTAGCATGAAAATAGAGTTTGCAGTCCGGCAGGCCAACCCCACCTTCGTCCTTTGGACGAGTCAATATATCCCACCTAATCCTAGCTCTGCCTGGGGACCAGACAAATTTCAAAAAGCACCTGCGTAACTTGGTCCAGAAAGAAAGCGGGATTCGAATGGGGATGGTCTGCAGGAGGTAAAGTATTTTTGGTAGAACATTCATTTTCAGTATACTTATCCTCCCAAACCACGAGAATTCCCTACGGTGCCACGAGTCTAAGTCTCGCTCCAACTGAGCCAGTAGTGGGGCAAAGTTGTCTTGGAACAGCTGGGACAAAGGGGAACGAATTCTAACTCCAAGGTAAATAATCCCTCCAGAAGGCCAGCTAAAGGGAAAGGAGGTTTTTAAAGAATGCACTAGGTCCTGGTCCAAAGAGACATTAAGGGCCTGGGATTTGGTCAAATTTACTTTGAAATTAGTCCATGCCCCAAAGTCAGAGAGCTCCGTCTGGAGACAGGGTAGGGAGATTCTGGGGTTGGTTACATATAGTAAAAGGTCGTCTGCAAAGGCCGCACATTTGTATTCCCTACTGCCTATCTGTATACCACGTATATTTGGGTTGTCCCGTATCGCCGCCAGAAGATGTTCCATAACCAGTGCGTATAGCAGAGGAGATAGGGGGCAACCCTGACGGGTGCCGTTATGAATGGCAAAGGAAGCCGAGAGGGTCCCGTTAATTTTTAACCTTGCAGAAGGAGATTGGTAAAGGGTAAGTATTTTAGATAGGAACCAAGGACCAATACCAATATGCGCTAGGGTAGCTCTCAAGGAGGACCATGATACACGATCGAAAGCTTTTTCTGCATCGAGGGACAGAATCATGAGGGGTATCTTACGTGTCTTAGCATAATGTATGATGTCCAGCTTTTTAAGGGTGTTGTCCCTGGCCTCCCTCCCCGGCACAAAACCCACCTGATCCGTGTGAATCAGAGAGGGGAGGAACGCATTCAATCGGTTTGCCAAAAGTTTGGCATAGATTTTAAGGTCAACGTTCAGAAGAGATATAGGGCGGTAGCTTGCGCATACCTGAGGATCCTTATTCGGCTTTGGCAAAACCACTATGTGTGCCTCTGAAGTCTGTGCCGGGAAAGGGAGACCAGGTCCCACCACATTAAAGACCTGAAGGAGGAAAGGCGATAATTTATCCGAAAATTCCTTGTAGAACCGTGATGTAAAACCATCCGGACCCGGGCTTTTACCTCCTGGGAGAGACTTAATTACCGCTTGTAGCTCCTCGATAGTAAAGGGGAGCTCTAAGGAAGCGGATTGTTCTGCTGTGAGGTTTGAGGCAGAAGACAGCGGTGTGTGCACGGGGTCAGGAGGAGTCGGCAGGTTATAAAAATCAGAGTAGAAGGAGTGGAAAGTGGCCGCAATTTCCAGAGTAGCATGTACAGAAGGACCCTGCGGGGTTTTAATGATCGGGATGTGAGATGCTGCTATTCGTCCCCTCAAAGCTCTAGCTAACATACGCCCACTTTTATTGCCAAACTCATAGAAGGTGCTACGACACTTCTGGATCATTTTTTGATAAGAGCGATCCAAGAGACGTTTGGCTGCCATACGAGCTTCCTGTAAGTCTAGAAGGGTGCCTTGAGAAAGTGCGTGTTTGTGAGCCAGCTCCAAGGAGGATACTTTACGGAGCGCAGCAGAAAGGTTGTGGGCCTTTTCCCTTTTAAGTCTGGTCCCATTCTTGATCAGAATGCCCCGGATAACACACTTAAGGGCTTCCCATTGTGTGGGTAGGGGGGTGACATCAGTTTGGTGATTAACTAGAAAGTCAGATATTGTCTGGGACACTTCCGCTGAGCTCACTGAGTCCAGCAGAAGAGATTCATTAAGTCTCCAAGACCATTCAGTTTTGCATAGAAAGGGGAGTTGTAGGGAGCAATAGACAGGTGCATGATCTGACCACAAAATGGATCCTATATGCGTGGAGTCCAGCCATGTAAGTGCCTGGTGTTGAAGGAGAATGTAATCTATCCTGCTATAGGAGGAGTGTGGGGGCAGTAATAAGAGTAATCCCTATCAGCGGGATGTTGTATGCGCCAAGGGTCACAGAGTTGCAATTGTGCAAGAGCTCTCTTAACTCTTTTAATTGCGCCATAGGATATAGACGCCCTCCCTGTCGAGTTGTCCATCGTGGGGTCGAGAGTTAGATTCAGGTCCCCACAGAGGATCACTGAGCCTTTTAGTAAGGGAAGAACCTTGTCTACAAAGTCCACTAAAAAGGTGACCTGATTCTGATTTGGGGCATAAACATTTAAAACTGTAAACGCCCGCCCTCCAATATTAATGGAAAGTATTAGATACCTAGCCTCGTCATCCACTACACAGTCTAGCAGCTGGAAAGGCAAGGATTTATGGATCGCTATGGCGACCCCCTTGGTTTTGTTAAGTTGGTTGTTAGCTACATACCAGGTCGTGTAGTGGCGATGATTAAATTGTGGGGTGGAGCCCTCTTTAAAATGTGTTTCCTGAAAACAAACAATGTGTACCTTCTATTTATGGAAATGATATAGCACCTGGTTCCGCTTTTGAGGAGAGTTCAGGCCCTTGGCTTTAAATGAGGCGATTTTGAGTGAAGCCATCAGTCCGCAGTCCGGAAGGCCTGTAGGTTGAAGAAAAGAGTGGAAAGAAAAGAGGGAGAGGCGATGGGAAAAGGCAAGAGAAGAAAAAAAAAAGGGGGGGGGGGAGAGAGAAAGACTTTAAGGCTTAGGAAGAGGGGAGGGAGACAAAAAGAAGGTTAAACCTGGGAGTAGGAAGGGGAATGAGGAAGATTCTCCTGATGTAGGAGAGGTTAAAGAAAATGAGAGAGTGGTGGACCAACGGGTCCAAAGGGACAATCACTTGAGAGAGTGGCACCCTCAAGGGATCGTCCCAACCTATGTGGGGTGAGTGACAGCCAGGAAGCTGAGGCCCGGCAGCCATCCCTGCAAGGAAGGACAGAATATATAAGTGACTGGTTCGGCTAAGCAAACTGCCAGTTCAAGGGATCTACGAAACAGCAGGACAACTTTGACAAGTAGCAAAGCAAGGGCAGAGAGAGGAGGCAAAGGGAAGTTCAGGAATCACGGCGGGTAGGAGGACGGAGGATGTCGTGGCGGACCCTCTTCACGGCGGGTAGAAGGCTTGAGGATGTCGTGGTGGACCCTCTGGGCGTCGGCGGCGGCTTCTTGTAGAGCGAGTTGGAAGGCCTTGGGAGATTCTGGAGGAGAGCTGGGAAGCAGGCATTCTTTGCAGAGGGGCTGGGTTGGCCGGCACAAAGGAGGGCCATTGATCCAAGTCCACTGGTGGCAGATCAAGACTGCGCAAGAATTCCGGCAAGTCATTAACATTGCGCAGAGGGACAGACTGGCCTCTGGAACCTGCGATTAAAGCAAAAGGGAAGCCCCATCGGTAAGGGATCCCCCGTTCACGAAGCAAGTTGAGTACTGGTTTTAGTACCGCCCTTTGGGCCAGAGTATAACGTGACGGATCTTGCAGTATCAGAATGGATGACCCCGCGTAGGAAAGAGATTGCTGTTGTCGTGCCTTGAAGAGTATTTGCTCTTTTATGGCATAAAAATGGATTCTGCAAATAACGTCTCTGGGCGGAGCACCTTCCGGAGGCGGAGGGCGTAGAGCCCGATGGGCTCTGTCTATCTCGATGGGGGAGGATCTGGAACGTTCCAGTATATCGTTGAAGATTGAAAGAAGAGTGGAGAACAGGTCCGCCGGCGCCACCGTTTCAGGGATTCCTCGAATACGAACATTGTTTCGACGCCCCCTGTTTTCCAAATCATCCAGGTGATGTTGTAAGGCCAGTATTTGGGTATCGTGAGCTTGAGTGATATCCTGAAGAGACTTAACGTTTGAAAGCACCTCTGAGTGATCTTGAGAAACAGAGTCCACCCTGTCAGAAAGAGTGTTTAAATCCTTACGAAACTGAGTAAATTCCTGCTTACATTCTTGCAATATCTTTGCCGCAAAAAGCAGAGAAGTCCTCCTTAGAAGGTAATGAACAGAGCAACATACGTAGGTCAGTGAGAGTAGGCGGTCGGGCCTCATCACCAGAGGCTGATGTAATTTGCCACAGGGGGTCCAGAGGCGGAACCGGAGAATGTAGGGTGTGATGTTTAGGTCCAGGTATCGTTGCAGGCGATGGTGGATTTCTGGTAACCCTTTGAGAGGGGTCAGGGCGCTGGAGACTGCCGCCGTCCCAAGAGGAAAATCCCGTGGACCAATGCGGTGACGCCGCAAGGGAGGGAGAAGGAGAATCCGGAGGGGAAAGAGGGCCTCTCACTTGGTCACCTTGCCGGGGGTTAGCTAGTGGGGGCAGAACCATCATTTTTTAGCCTTGTTTGACAGTCATAGTACAATACTACTTAAAGTTAATAGAGTAAAGTTGTTAAATTATATATTCATTGCATGGATCATTCAAATGCTCCAAATCCTGTATGCGGGACTTATAATTAACAATTCTCGTTAACATTCACTTTTTTATGTCATCCAGAAGCAATGACGAACTATGCATTTTACGGGCATTACAGATTTTTCAGATTTAATTCAAACTGCATTTGCCAATATAAGTGTCAAGGGAAAAAAAAAAGGTACACCCTACGTCCATTTCAGTTCCAGCATGTTGGCACCATATATTCTAACCTGGGTGAGAATGGCACTTTCTTTTTTCCTTAAGAAAGAGCAGTATCTGCTGGCTTTGTTTTCTCTCTCAGGGTACTGACATGATTAATCGTCAGCTTGTGATCTAATTTTGGAACATGAAAACCAGCACATTTGTCTTGAAGATGAACGATGTGTCTTCTTCTGCAGATGGAAATTTCAAGCAATGAAAAAGATTAAAGTGAAATTCCACTCCTTAGACCTAATCATGAGTTGTATATTATTCTGTCGTTCTAACCAGATGGCAACCCCGATCCTACATCCCCATTCTTATATTAATGAATACTAGACTGTTATATTTGACTTAGGTAAGTGAAATGTCTATCAGCTGTTAATGGACTGCCAGACACTATAACACATGTTGTGCTTCTATGAGGTCTTGCAGCATTTTTCATGTTTTAGACTAATGGGGAGCATTGTAATGCCCCACTGCTCTCTATCATTGTCAGTGTTTGATAAATATTTTCATGTGTAAAAGGGAAAAAGCAAAAGTTAAAAAAAATAAAATAAAACTTGTATGTCCAGAGTTAATTTCCTCATGTTGATCGCAATCATAATTCTCAAAGTGAATGAGGCACCCTGAAGCTATCTGTACTAGGACTCAAGAGCAGGGTGATTAACGTGCCAGTCAAAGTGGTTTGCACATGGCCATCCCTGCAAAAAACCTAATTATGGGCCAGGAGGTGATGTATGGGCAAGGTTTATTCAAGGCTCATCTCCTCATAGAAGACACAGGGGCATATGGTTTGTAGAAACAGTGTGTGTATGTATATGTGTGTGTGTGTATGTATGTGTATATATATATATATATATATATATATATATATATATATATAGTACAGACCAAAAGTTTGGACACACCTTCTTATTCAAAGAGTTTTCTGTATTTTCATGACTATGAAAATTGTAGATTCACACTGAAGGCATCAAAACTATGAATTGACACATGTGGAATTATATACTTAACAAAAAAGTGTGAAACAACTGAAAATATATCTTATATTCTAGGTTCTTCAAAGTAGCCACCTTTTGCTTTGATTACTGCTTTGCACACTCTTGGAGTAGGAGAAAGGAGGAGGTGTAAGGAGTTAGTTATGATGGAACCAAGTATTGTGCAGGAGGAAGAACAGTGGAGATCCTTTCCTAAAGGAAAAGGCTGTCATTACCCCTGACACTGGCCATGTCAGGACAGCAAGTGACAATTAACAGCTAAACCGCTAGAACTCTGAATATTTCTTGGACTGTCAAGCCTGACAGAGGTAATCGACCGTCCCCTGTCTTCATGGACTCTGCCAGCACCCATGTGGTCAAGAGAAGCTACTGGCATCTGACTACAGTATCACCAACCAGGTACAAGTTGTTTATTGGTCTACACTTTGGAGGACCATTCCCTCCGCGCCCGTTATAGAGGCCACAATTCAAAAACAACAGGAACGCTAACAACTAAACCTCCTTAAGGTAGCCAAAATGTTTACCCAGGACAGAAAGAAAAATACCCTGGAAGACCGCTTCATAAGTGACGTTCAAGACCCAAACCAGAGACTGAATCCAAGTGTTATGTCAGTCCCCGTTTATGTGAACTACTAAAATCTGCTGCCGCAGAACAAGTTGTACCAGGTTCCGATACTGAACTCGAAAATATGGAGGAAGAAATTCCAAAAGAAACCCGGCTCAGGAGATTGTGGGATCCCTGTAAAGTGGAAGAAAATCCCGACCTTATTGATGAACTTAATACTGCTCATCTTTAACAAGTTGCTCAACGCTATTCATACTGGTGTACGGAACCATCTACAGTATGGGCTGAACCTCTACAGACCCAAGATGCAAGTACTTCATCATCTACCTTGCAAGATACAGCTGTGACGTCATCGGACGTTCGGATTACAAATAGTGGAAAATCCAGCAACCAGAAAACTGCTCAAGAAAGAAATCCCTGTAAGTAGGCTGGAAAGCCGCTTTAATGTATTGTAAAGTGGAAATGACTGTCTATTTTTGACTCAAACCCCCATAGACTTAGCCCAGTTTTTGTTGTGTTGGGCCTATTGCGTAGTTTTTGCTTAAAGGAACTGTAATGGCACCCTTCTTCGCGCCCTTTTTGTGAAGCCCCACCTATTGAAATTTGAGTGACTGTTTCATGCTGAGTAAGGTGCGGCCCCGGAGGCGGGCCTGGACTTGAGTGCCGCGAGAACCTAGTGGGCAGTGCAGAAGTGACGTTGATTGCTATGGAGAGCGGACATGTCAGGGCTCATGGTGATTTTAAAATGGCGAACTGTAATGGCCCTGCAACTCAATCCTTACCGAACCCAAAAGTGCTCCGGTCGCGGGAGATCTCCGCACGTGTTATTTTAACTGCCCAGAGGAAGCGCTGGGAAATGCTTGGCATAGAGCCCGCGGAAGTGGCTCCATCATTTGATTCTCCCATGACGGGTGTTCCTACGTATTCTGTAAACCAGCGACTGCTGAAGGAACTGCAGGAGACCCGATTTACCAAGGTAAATGCTAACAAGCAACATTTTGAGAAGCTAACAAATAAAATGCTTCAGTGTCCAACTGAATCGCTGCCAGAGTTGGAGCGACGGCGTGGCCTAGTTAAGGTCTTTGATAAAATTAAAGGATACGGTTTCCTGACCAACATAGTGACAGGTCGGGACTTTTATGTTAATGGGCGGACAGTGAAGCGCCCCGGTCTGCCAGACCCCTTGCTCAACCTCCATCCAGGAGAAGAAGTGTTGTTCACACCAGCAGAGTGTGCTCGTGGCCCCTATGCTACTGGGGTGTGGCGATTTCTCCCCAGTATAGAGAATTGGGAGACTGATTGTGAGGAAGAACCTCTTAAAAATAATATCCCCATATGGGCTGACGCTCGTTTTCATGTGTCTACATCTAAAGTTAAGCCACTTTCATTGTGGGCCCCTGCGATCTATACCTCAGAGACTGTTGTTACCATGCAGCAAAGAGGACAAAGATACGTCACATATGAGGAGTACTTCCGACCCCCAGAAGGATTAAAACAGTGTGGAGTGGCCTCAACCTCATCGAGTGCCTTTGGGATGAACTAGAACACAGACAGTAAGCCAGGCCCTCTTGTCTAGCATCAGTGTCTGACCTCACAAATGCTCTACTGGATGAATGGGCAAACATTTCCATAGACGCACTCCAAAATCTTTCCCAGAAGAATGTTAGCTGCCGTAGTTGCAAAGGTGGGACCAACTCCATATTACAGTTGTTGCCCAGGCTTTTTTTTTTGTTAGTGGGAGCAGTGTTGCAGTGACAGTGCTGTCCACTGGAGGCTAACATAGCTGGGTATTCATGGCACTGACCTCACTAGACTCAAACAGCTGATCAGAGGCAGTCTGACTGAGGATAGGCCATCACTTGCTAATGCACAGACAACCCCATTAATAACTATGGATTTAGAATGGGATGTCATTAAAGTTCCTATAAGTCAAATTTGTAGGTATATGTAGACATAATTATAGTGGAGTTGCAGAGGTAGTAGTCATACCTAGGCCCTGATGCCCGAGGTACCATTTTGCAACTAAAGAACATACCAGTATTATAAATGCCTCATAGGTGGCTGGTTACCTTATAACTGATATTACAATTAGGCAAATGATTCACAAGTTACCCCTTAAATAAATTTTATAGCACAAAGCAAATGAAAGCAGAAACAGTGGAGAGGTGGGGGTGCCAATACCATTCTCATATTGAACATCTATCCTAAAGAACTTCATCAATATATAAGTCCCAGAAAACCTAAAGTGTTACTGTCATATCAGTTTATTTTTAATATTGTGTAGGGAAGCCCACACTCCGGGAAGATATAAGTTAGGGACATAAAGATGTGGAGTCACTGTGGGTAGAAATAAATGGAGCCAAAAACAATAATAAAATACTAATAGGGGTTTATTATAAACCACCCAATATATCAGAGACCACAGAAAATCTACTTCTAAACGAAATAGACGAGGCGGCAAATCATAATGAGGTCATTATTATGGGGGACTTCAACTACCCAGATATAGACTGGGAAACTGAAACCTGTACATCTCATGAAGGAAACAGGTTCTTGGCAATAACCAAAGACAATTACCTTTCCCAACTGGTTCAGGACCCCACTAGAGGGACGCCCATACTGGACTTAGTATTAACCAATAGACCTGACAGAACAACATATGTGCAGGTTGGGGGACACTTAGGAAACAGTGACCATAACATAATAACCTTCCAATTGTCATTCAAAAGAGTGTTTCTTCAGGGAGGAACAAAAATACCAAACTTCAAAAAAGCTAAATTTAGCCAACTAAGAGAGGCCATAGGCCTAACTAACTGGGACAAAGTCCTCAAAAATAAAAATACAGCCACAAAATGGGATATTTTTAAAAGCATCCTAATATCTAATTGTGAGAGGTACATACCGTATAGGAATAAAATGATAAGAAACAAGAAAAAAACAATGTGGATAAATAGAACTGTAAAGAAAGCAATAAATGACAAAAAGAAAGCATTTAAATCACTAAAACAGGAGGAGAGCGAGGAAGCATTGAAAAACTATAAGGAAAAAAATAGACTATGTAAAAGACAAATAAAAGCAGCCAAACTAGAGACCAAGAGATTAATCGCCAAAGAGAGTAAAAATAACCCTAAAATGTTCTTCAATTATATAAATACTAAAAGGTATAAACCTGAAGGTGTCGGCCCCTTGCAGAGTAATGAGGGGGGAGTTGCAGAGAGCGATGAGGAGAAAGCGAAGCTACTAAATAACTTTTTCTCCACTGTATTCACTGAGGAAAATAAACTGTCAGATGAAATGCAGGGTATAAAAGTAAATTCTCCTTTAAAAGTGTCCTCTCTGACCCAGGATGAGGTACAGCAACGTCTTAAAAATATTAAAATGGACAAATCACCAGGACCGGATGGCATACACCCCCGTATCCTAAGAGAATTAAGTAATGTCATCGACAGACCCTTATTTCTGATATTTAAGGACTCTATACTGACGGGGAGTGTTCCGTAGGATTGGCACATAGCAAATGTGGTGGCAATATTCAAAAAGGGTCCAAAAACAGAGCCCGGAAACTATAGGCCGGTAAGTTTAACTTCTGTTGTGGGTAAACTGTTTGAAGGTTTTTTGAGAGATGCTATCTTGGAGTACCTCAATGAAAATAAGCAAATAACTCCGTATCAGCATGGCTTCATGAGGGATCGGTCATGTCAAACCAATTTAATCAGTTTCTATGAGGAGGTAAGTTCTAGACTTGACCGCAGCGACTCAATGGATGTCATATATTTGGACTTGTCCAAAGCGTTTGACACGGTACCACATAAAAGGTTAGTATACAAAATGAGAATGCTTGGCCTGGGAGAAAATGTCTGTATGTGGGTAAGTAACTGGCTCAGTGATAGAAAACAGAGGGTGGTTATTAACGGTAGATACTCAGATTGGGTCACTGTCACTAGTGGGGTACCACAGGGGTCTGTATTGGGTCCTATTCTCTTCAATATATTTATTAATGATATTGTAGAAGGTTTGCATAGTAAAATATCAATTTTTGCAGATGACACTAAACTGTGTAAAGTAATTAACACAGAGGAGGACAGTGCACTGCTACAGCAGGATCTGGATAGACTGGAGGCTTGGTCCAAAAAGAGGCAGATGAGGTTTAACACTGACAAATGTAAGGTTATGCATATGGGAAGGAATAATGCAAGTCACCAGTACATACTAAATGGTAAAGCATTGGGTAACTCTGACATGGAAAAGGACCTAGGAATTTTAGTGAACAGCAAACTAAGCTGTAGAAGCCAGTGTCAGACAGCTGCTGCCAAGGCCAATAAGATAATGGGTTGCATCAAAAGGGGCATAGATGCCCGTCATGAGAACATAGTCCTGCCACTTTACAAATCACTAGTCAGACCACACATGGAGTACTGTGTACAGTTCTGAGCGCCTGTGAACAAGGCAGACATAGCAGAGCTGGAGAGGCTTCAGAGGAGGGCAATTAAAGTAATAACTGGAATGGGTGGACTACAGTACCCAGAAAGATTATCAAAATTAGGGTTATTCACTTTAGAAAAAAGACGACTGAGGGGAGATCTAATAACTATGTATAAATATATCAGGGGTCAGTACAGAGATCTCTCCCATCATCTTTTTATCCCGAGGACTGTGACTGTGACGAGGGGACATCCTCTGCGTCTGGAGGAAAGAAGGTTTGTACATAAACATAGAAGAGGATTCTTTATGGTAAGAGCAGTGAGACTGTGGAACTCTCTGCCTGAGGAGGTGGTGATGGTAAGTTCACTAAAAGAGTTGAAGAAGGGCCTGGATGTATTTCTGGAGGGTAATAATATTACAGGTTATAGTTACTAGAGAGGGGTCGTTGATCCAGGGAGTTATTCTGATTGCCTGATTGGAGTCGGGAAGGAATTTTTTCCCCTAAAGTGAGGAAAATTGGCTTCTACCTCACAGGGTTTTTTTTGCCTTCCTCTGGATCAACTTGTAGGAAAACAGGCTGAACTGGATGGACAGATGTCTTTTTTTGGCCTTACAAACTATGTTACTATGTTACTATGTTACAAGGAAGCTAAATATTTTTGTAATATACCATATTTTTTGCCCTATAACACACACTGGCCCATAAGACGCACCTAGGTTTTAGGGAAGACAATAAGAAAAAATATTTTTCATAAAACCTCAGGTCAGACCATAAATCAGAAACCCAATGTTAATCAGACCACAATAAGACCTCAGATCAGACCCCCAATCAGACCTCAGCTCAGATCCCAATGTGAATGACCCCCAATCAAACCTCAGATAAGAGCCCCATGCCTTTCATCAGCGCCCATATGCATCTCATCAGCGCCCATATGCATCTCATCAGCGCCCATATCTATCTCATCAGCCCCAATATGCCTCTCATCAGCCCCTATATGCCTCTCATCAGCCCCCATTGTCTCTCATCAGCCCCCATTGCCTCATATCAGCCCCCAGCAGCCTTTCATCAGCCCCATTGCCTCTCATCACCCCACAGCAGCATTTCATCAGTCCCTCATCAGCCCCCATTGCCTCATATCACCCCCAGGCAGCCACCATTGTCTCAGATCAGCCCCCTCCTGCTCCAGACCCTGCCACTACTCACTGCCAGTGCCATCCTCTTCCAGCTGCCGTCGACTGTGCTGTGAACCAGCGCGCACAACATGAGGTCACAGAGTGCCCTTATGCTGTGCGCAGCTACAGCACAGCTGAGAGCTGAGGGCAGGAAGCCGAGTACAGAACCTTCACCGCTTCCTGGTCCTCCGGTACTAATGAGCGCTTCCATAATTGAAGCGCTCATTAGTATTTGCCCCATAAGACACCCCCCCCCCCCCCTTTTGGGGGAAAAATGCATCTCTTGAGACGAAAGATATGGTACTTAAATAGGTAAAGGTGTATCTTTGTACCAGGAAAGTGGGTGTAAAAACCTCTCCTTAGCAGAGCTCTAACAGAGCATTGTTAAGGAAAGTCTGTCTTCAGTTCTATTGAGCCCTAAAGATGCCCATCAGAATGGCAGGATGATGGGCAGTGTTAATTAGGACACATGTACATTCAGTCATAGAGCTGTTGATACCATTTGTATGACTGAAGCTATTAGGTTTTATTAACCCCTTCAGCACCACCTCCACGCATGTACACTGGAAGTGCAAGGTATAAAAATAGAGCCCTCTCAAGAGCGCAGATGACACCATAGCCACCCGATTTCTGCTGTTTTAAACAGCAGAGACCTGGGGCTAATGTCTGTGATTTTCCAGAATGCCGATCACAGACATTTAACTCATCAGATATCATGTTCAATTGTGACCATGGCTTCTGAGGTGGCTTTTCCTCGGAGAGCTGCGCTCCAGGGGCCTGAACGGCTTCCCTGCACTGAGAAAACCATTTGTTCTTGGATATAGCCTAGGTCTCTCTGAAGAAACCTAGGCAGAAGTTATATGAAAATTGCATGTTCAGGTTATGGGGGGAAAGGGGGTTTAAAACTGTAACAAAAAAAGTTTTAAAAAACATTTTAAAAAAATATTAAAATTCAAATCATCCCCTTTCCCCATAATAAAAATAAATTACAAAAATAAGCATATTATGCATCACCATATCCCAAAATGCCTGTACTATTAAAATATAAAAGTATTTATCCCACATGGTGAATGCCGTAATAAGTAAAAAAAAAAAAATCAAAATAGAAATTTGTTGTTTTTTCATTGCTTTACCCCCCCAAAAAAATTGAACAAAAAGTCAGATACACCCCAAAATGGTATGGTATGGTACAGCTCATCCCACAAAAAATAGCCCTCACACAGCTCCATAAATATAACTATAAAAAAAGTTATGAGGGTCAGAATATAGCAATGAAAAGATAATTTTTTTCCTACGTTTTTATTTTTTAAGTATTAACCTCTTTGCGACCTCTGGGCTATGTGTATTATGGGAGTTACGTCTTTAAACATGGCGCCTGCTCGCGCGCGAAGTGGGCTTGCAAAGCCATAGACCTGCAGCACATGTATACAATGAGCCATAAGCCATTTCACCACTCAGATGCCTTGGTCAGACCATGACATCTGAGCAGAACAGAAGCAGGTGGTTTTGGCAGCTATTAGTGAAATTTACCAATACAGGCCACTAGGTGGCAACACTGTATTGTTATATTGAAAATTTAGTGTTCAATGATGGCTACATAGCCATCAATGAACACAATAGGCAATCTAATAATTGTCAGTTATAGTCAACCAGGGTGACTTAAAAAAGTTTAAAAAGTTTTTAAAAATATAATAAAAAATTTTTAAAAGTTCAAATCACTACCCTTTCCCCAAAATAACATTAATAATACTTTACCAATAAAAGAAAATTAGACATCATGGCCATCACCGCTTGTGAAAACGCCCTTACTATTAAAATATAACAATATTAATCCAACACGGATAAAAAGTGATCAAAAAGTCACACACATTTAAAAATGGTATCACTGAAATGTAACAATTGCTCCGCAAAAAATTAGCCCTCACACAACAACGTACGCATAAATACAAAAGAGTTAGAGGGTCCAATATGGTGATGAACATTTTTTTGTTTTATTCAAGGTTTTTAATTTTTTTAGTATTCATTTGCAAGAAAAAACTATACAAGTGTGGTATTGTTGTAATTGTACTGACCTGGAGAATGAAGATAACATCAATTTTACTGCATAGTGAACGCTGTAAAAAATATAAACAATTGCAGAATTGCATTTCTTTTCCAATTCCAATGGTGCCATTAGAAAGTACAACTTGTTCAACACAAAATAAGCCCTCATAAAGCTATGTGAACAGAAAAATAAAAAAAAGTTATGACTCTGGGAAGGTGGGGAGTGAAAAACTAAAACGCAAAAACTGGACAATCGCTGGTCCTCTAAAAAACAAAAGAAATACAATATAAGTTTGGTATCACTGTAATCGTACTGATCCAGAGAATAAAGGGCACAGGCCAGTTTTAGGGAACACCATATGAACCCATAAAACTATGGCAAAATTGAATTTTTTTCCAATTCCATCATATATGGAATTTTTTTCCAGCTGTCAACTAAATCGTATGCAATTATAAATCGTACCATTAGAAACTACAACTTGTCCTGCAAAAAACAAGTGAATAGAAAACAAAAAAAGTTATGGTTCCTGGAAGCCTGGGATTAAAAAAACGGAAATGCAAAAACAGAAAATAATCCTGAAAGGGCTAAACTGCATTGGAATAGGTGTAAATACAGCATTGCAAATGGCAGACAATAGATGTCTCATTCTTCCACCTCTATTAAGCTTGAAGTAAACAGATCTGCACTGCTCTTTAGAAAGGATTTGGAGTTTTTCACCTTAGATGGCTTAGGGGTCCTAAGGAGTCTTTCCAGAAAGCCACAAAATGAAAGCAACTAAACAGTGGTCTCCATTGCTGTAGATAACACCTCCACCTGAACACCTTTCGAAACTCTCTCATAAAGAGATAAGAATATCCAAACAGTGAAGCACTGCCACTATAAGAATAACAAAGTGCAGGATTTATTGCACTTACGCTAAGTTCACATCTCTGGTAACCTGATCCGTTTTTTGTCTGGCAGACACTCAGCACTCATGCAGAAAAGCAGCCGGATCCCATTATAGTCTATGGGGTCCAGCAGTGAACAAAAGTAACCGGTAATGCTAGATTCAGTGCACTTCGGCAAACTGTTCTCTGCCAGAACAGCCTGCCAGATCAGGTTACCAGAGATATGAACTTAGCCTTACAAAGTTATAATATAACAGCGCACATCAAGAGATAAAAGCCTCCACTGAATAACTTGCCCAACCCAGGGCACCACATCTGCTTCATTCAGTGACCCTGACGAAACAGATGAGGAACCTTGGGTCAGGCAAGTTATTCAAAGGAGACTTTTATGTCTTGATATGTGCTGTTATAACTTTTGTAATTGCAATACAATGTACTGGTATATATATATATATATATATATATATATATATACAGTCATGGCCAAAAGTTTTGAGAATGATACAAATACAAAGTCTACTGCTTCAGTTTTTATAATGGCAATTTGCATATACTCCAGAATGTTATAAAGAGTGATCAGCTTAACAGCAATTGCTTGCAAAGTCAATATTTGCCTAGAAAATGAACTTTATCCCCCAAAACACATTTCAACATCATTGCAGCCCTGCCTTAAAAGGACCAGCTAACATTGTTTCAGTGATTGCTCCATTAACACAGGTGTGGGTGTTGATGAGGACAGGGCTGGAGATCAATCTGTCATGATTAAGTAAGAATGACACGACTGGACACTTTAAAAGGAGGCTGGTGCTTGGCATCATTGTTTCTCTTCTGTTAACCATGGTTATCTCTAAAGAAACACGTGCAGTCATCATTGCACTGCACAAAATGGCCTAAAAGGGAAGAGTATCGCAGCTAGAAAGATTGCACCTCAGTCAACAATCTATCGCATCATCAAGAACTTCAAGAAGATAGGTTCCATTGTTGCCAAAAAGGCTCCAGGGCGCCCAAGAAAGACCAGCAAGCGCCAGGACCATCTCTTAAAAGTGTTTCAGCTGCGGAATTGGGCTACCAGCAGTGCAGAGCTTGCTCAGGAATGGCAGCAGGCAGGTGTGAGTGCATCTGCACGCAATGTGAGGTGGAGACTCTTGGAGCAAGGCCTGGTCTCAAGGAGGGCAGCAAAGAAGCCACTTCTCTCCAGAAAAAACATCAGGGACAGACTGATATTCTGCAAAAGGTACAGGGAGTGGACTGCTGAGGACTGGGGTAAAGTCATTTTCTCTGATGAATCCCCTTTTCGATTGTTTGGGACATCTGGAAAACAGCTTATTCGGAGAAGACGAGGTGAGCGCTACCACCAGTCTTGTCTCATGCCAACTGTAAAGCATCCTGAAACCATTCATGTGTGGGTTGCTTCTCAGCCAAGGGAATCAGCTCTCTCACAGTCTTGCCTAAAAACACAGCCATGAATAAAGAATGGTACCAGAATGTCCTCCGAGAGCAACTTCTCCCAACCGTCCAAGAGCAGTTTGGCGATCAACAATGCCTTTTCCAGCATGATGGAGCACCTTGCCATAAAGCAAAGGTGATAACTAAATGGCTCAGGGAACAAAACATAGAGATTTTGGGTCCATGGCCTGGAAACTCCCCAGATCTTAATCCCATTGAGAACTTGTGGTCAATTATCAAGAGACGGGTGGACAAACAAAAACCTACAAATTCTGACAAAATGCAAGCATTGATTGTGCAAGAATGGACTGCTATCAGTCAGGATTTGGTCCAGAAGTTGATTGAGAGCATGCCAGGGAGAATTGCAGAGGTCCTGAAGAAGAAGGGTCAACACTGCAAATATTGACAGGCTGCATTAACTCATTCTAACTGTCAATATAAGCTTTTGTTACTCATAATATGATTGCAATTATATTTCTGTATGTGATAAAAACATCTGACAAACACACATAAAAACCAGAGGGCAGCAGATCATGTGAAAATATAATATTTGTGTCATTCTCAAAACTTTTGGCCATGACTGTATATATATATATATATATATATATATATATATATATATATCTGTAAAGAACAGTACATTGTGTATGTGAATACATAACACATGGGGAAAAATAGTACTGAGGTTTTTAGCCAGAGAAACAATGTGTCACTGACTAGCATTGAGCTCTGTGGCCCAATAGTTAGTCTTTGCCTTCAATACAGAGTGTTCAAAACCTAGAAGAGAACAGTTATAAATAGAGATTGAATAAAATTTAAATTCACAGGGGTATTCTCAAGCATCCTGACTGTGCTTGAGGATAACCCCCACCACTTCACTTTCATTCCACTGACTTCATATATGGACACAGTGTCACGCTCTGGTGTGGGGGGATATTCCACACCAAGCGCAGGAGGAAGAGGGTGGAAAGGAAATTGGATTAGGCCTGGAACTAGTGAAGGCAGATGGTCAGCTCCTATTGAAACCCTGACTCCAGTCCTAGCTTACTAACAGTATGAACAGGCTTAGATGGTAAGCGAGTTCATACGCTGGAAACCTGGGACCCTAACTGTCCTTGAAGGACCCTGAAGCCAGTGACTGGAATGAGACAAACTGTTCCTCCACCAACCTGGATGAACAGTAGTCTCGCCTCAGGCCCAAACACCTAAACACAGGGAAGATATGCACAAATAAACGAAAGGGAAAGAAGACACTTAACTATCCTGAAGATAATGGCAGCAATGGGATCTCCACAGAGAAACACACACCAGCAAACCATGAACACCACAGAAAGTATAAACCGCACAGCATGGTGGGAGAAGCAACACTAAACAGACAAAGATAATTAATAAAAACACCTACACCTCAAGGGGGGGTGAATGCCAGCAACAAAACAACCAAAGGAGAACCTGTCAGTTTAACCCATGGATTGCCAATCTGACAGACCTCCTGATACCTGTCGCAGGAATCTCCGTGACACACAGCCATATATGGAGTCAACAGAGCAGGGGACTCTTTAGCGCAAAAACCGTTGTCTTCTATTACTTTTACAGAACTAACTGGGCTGCTTTATAGGGCCATACAGTTCAGCACGCCGATTTTTAAGAAAAAAACATATGGCTGGAATCAACATAGTGCTACTGTGTATGCCTCTGTATCTCTGCCCCAGCGTGGCCATCACAGTGGCGAGAGAGACACAGTCTGCAAGCCACTATAGGCAGATGGTGGCTATGCCACATTAAGGTGTTTATGCTTCTTTTTTCTTTGTTAGCTTCTGATGAAGTGTGGCAACACATCCACACGGAAACGCATTGAGCGATATGAGCGCTGCACGCTGGGGCAGAGATACAGAGGCATACACAGCAGCACTCTGTTGATTGCAGCCATATGTTTTTTTCTAAGGCTACTTTCACACTAGCGTTAATATTATCTGGTATTCAGATCCGTCATAGGGTCTCAATACTGGAAAAAACGATTACATTTGTCCTCATTCATTGACAATGGGGACAAAACATAACTGAACAGAACAGAGTGCTACAAAATGTTGAGTGGGAGGGAGTGGCACCTTCAGGTGTGAATGCGCTCCTAGTCTATCTCGAGTAGCATTCTTGTGCACTTTTGCCCTTCCTATAAAATTGAGCGCCTTGATTACGTGGTACATATAGGTGTGTTTGCTCCTCCTCTCATCAGTTGCTGTATGCACATAGAGGTCACTCGAAGCAACACACCTATATGTGCAGTGTCCACGCTCCTGGATATAGATGCCCAATGGCATAGGTACGTTTAGCGTAGGACCTGCCTGACCTGAGACCACCTTGGCGCTGGGTAGGTGGGCACAGATGTGTTTTAATCAAAATATATTGGTTAAGAGTCTATTCTATTTTATCATATCAGAATGAGGGCTTAGTTTGTACAGTATATATTGTTTGCATCTATTTTTCATGCATTAATATTCTTTTTCTGTGATTTATTTTGATATATGTAGCCACTGACATCCGCAACCATTATTATCACATCATGCAGGATGTTTTTTATCCCTTTTTTCTGTGAGTTTGGCTTAGAATTTTAGAAGCAATTCTTAAAATTTTTAAGAAATTTTCCAAACCATTTTTTTAAGGACCAGTTCAGTTCTGAAGTCACTTTGTGGGGCTTATGCAGCCACCAGCCTCATGGAGGTGTGTGAGTTTAGGGAATTTGTCACAGGGAACACGGTGTAGCCAGTGGTTCTACTCACGGTTAGTTGAATCTTCCCTGGGCCAGTGTGCAGTTGTGTGGAGGGTGGACACGACTTCCCTCGGGGCACACTCCATACGCAGGGCCCCAGGATGGTCAGTTGAGGTGCCCTTGATGTTAATTTTGACCGTGTCGGACGGCTGGGCCCTGGTGTTTCGTGACACCAGTGTCTTTTTAGGTAGACACACCCTTTGCAGTGATGAGGAGGCAGTTGTAAATAAAACAAGAGGTATCTTTACTTTTGCCTTGAGTTCATATAGTTGCAATAAATGATGTTACAATTGGTTATGGATAAGATGTCCTCTTTGGCTGGTAGGTGGTTATAATAGGTAGTTAGTTAGGCACTGTCTCTTTAAATCCTGTTACTTTCACTCCTAGTGGGATCTTCTGTAACTAGCCCTGGTTCTGGACAATATTATATAAAGGTCACTTTCATAAGACCTTTCTTTTAGAAGGATACTCTGTGGGGCAGGAATGACACGTCTGCACCAGCAGGTTCCTGAAATATATATATATAATGATGGCTGCACCTCCCGGAGGGATCCAAAGTGTAGACCAATAAACAACTTGTACCTGGTTGCTGATACCTTAGTCAGGTGCCAGTAGCTTCTCTTTACCACATGGGTGCTGGCAGAGTCCATAAAGACCGGGGACGGTCGATTACCTCTGTCAGGCTTGACAGTCCAAGAAATATTCAGGGTTCTAGTGGTTTAGCTGTTAATTGTCACTTGCTGTCCTGACATGGCCAGTGTCCGGGGTAATGACAGCCTTTTCCTTTAGGAAAGGATCTCCACTTTTCTTCCTCCTGCACAATACTTGGTTCCATCATAACTAACTCCTTACACCTCCTCCTTTCTCCTACTCTTCACTACATTTGTCTCACTACCTCTTATCTGTCCAACTTCCTGTTACTAGGCCTTATATAGAAGGCAGAATGGCACCATCTAGTGGTGGAAAATAATATTGCAGTACTCAGCCATAGAGGTTCTTATACCATATATAAAATAGACAAGGGTTTTACAATGACATGGCGGAAAATAGAGATGACATTTCTAAATTTCACTTTTTTTGACAGATTTTCCATTTTAATCAATTTGTTCCTGTAACACATTAAGGGTTAACAGCCAAAAAAACTCAAAAACTATTACCTTGATTCTGCGATTTACAGAAACACCCCACATGTGGTGGTAAACTACTGTATGGGCACACGGCAGGATGCAGAAGCAAAGGTGCACCAGTTGGTTTTGTTTTGTTTGATGTTGGAGGGCAAATTTTGCAGGACTGGTTTTTAGACATCATGTCCCATTTGAAGCCCCCTGATGCACCCCTATAGTAGAAACAACCATAAAGTGCCCATATTTCGGAAAATAAGGGATAAGGTGAGTTTTATTGATACTATTTTGGGTTGCATATGATTTTTGATCACTTTATATATTTTTTTTAATTAGACGAGGTAACAAAAAATGGCTGTTCGGCACAGTTTTTATTTTTTGCTTTTTACAGTGTTCATCTGACAGGTTAGATAATGTGCTATTTTTATAGAGCAGGTAGTTTGTTTCAGTTTTACATAATAAAGCATTTTTGAACAAAAAAAATCATGTTTTTGTGTCTCCATTTTCTGAAAGCCCTACTTTTTTATCGTTTGGGAGATTGTCCTATGTAGGGTCTTATTTTTTTGCTGGATGAGGTAACGGTTTGATTGGTACTATTTTGGGTTACATATGACTTTTTGATCGCTTGGTATTAGACATTTTGTGATGTAAGGTGACAAAAAATGTTTTTTTTGGCACATTTTTTATTTTTTTACAGTGTTCACCTGAGGGGTTAGGTCATGTGATATTTTTATAGAGATGGTTGTTACGGATACGGCGATACCCAATATGTATACTTTTTAAAATTTATTTCACTTTAACACAATAAAAGCATTTTCAGTACACAAAAAAAAAATTTTTTAGTGTCTCCATGTTCTGAGAGCTATAGTTTTTTTTATTTTTTGGTCGATTGTCTCATATAGGGGCTCATTTTTTGCGGGATAAGATGATGGTTTGATTGGCACTATTTTGTGGTACATATGACTTTTTGATCGCTCACTTTTTGTGGTGTAAGTTGACCAAAAAATGTCTTTTCTGTTTTTTATTTATTTTTTTAGGGCATTTACATTTTGGGGGTCATTAGCAGGTCATTATGTAGCGATACCAAATATGTCTATTTTTTTATTTTGATTTTACACAATAAAAGCATTTTAGATTTAAAAAAAAACATGTTTTGTATCTCCATTTTCTGAAAGCCATATTTTTGGGGGGTGATTGTATTATGTAGGGGCTCATTTTTTGCAGGATGAGGTGACGGTTTGATTGGTACTATTTTGGGGTACATACAACTTCTTTGATCTCTTTTAATACCTTTTTTGGGACGTGAGGTGGGCAAAATTTCAATTCCATCATAGTTTTTCTTTTTTTTTTTTATAGCGTTCACCATGCGGGGAAAGTAACGGGATCCTTTCATATTCCTATATATATTCCTACAAATTTAACAAGGTTCTGATCTGAACCTTTTGCCGGCACCATTATCCTCTGATTGGCTACTCTGTACAGACTAGCCAATCAGAGCGATCACAGTCCCGGGCCAGTGGGTCTCATCTCTGTCACCATGTCTGCAGACATGGTGAAAGTTTAATGCCATGACGTGTATACTCGTCATGGAGCACTAAGTAGTAGTGTTCCATGACGAGTATACACGTCAAATAGCACTAAGGGGTTAATAGATTTACAATAAAATATTTTTGTTTTCTTATAGCGTTCCACTCAGGCTTGATAATATACTTTGTGGATATTCATTCATTCATTACACATGTTTACATGAGAACGGTGTGTAATTTTAGTCTGCATTTTGTATTGAAAACAAGAAAAAATTTGTTTTATTTTACAAAAGGAACAAAGCTCAAAATATGATCAAATCATTGGTGTCAAATAACACTGCATGTAAAGCCACACCCCAAACCATGCAACCTTTTTACCTGTGTAAAATTGGCTGGTATTTTTTGTTGGGAAAGGTGTCAACCCTAGATGCGGCCGACACACGGACTGAGATTCCTGGGCTGATCTTGTGTTCATGAGCCCTGTAAGGCCTTGTTCAAACGTTATTTGATCAGTTATTTCCATCAGTTATTGTGAGCCAAAACCAGTAGTGAAGCCTTCTCAGAGATGAGGTATAATGGAAAGATTTGCACTAGAGATGAGCGAACATGCTCGGCTCCCCTGCGCTCGCATGGGCGCAGACATCCGCTTCCGTCGGGTGAGGAGGACGGAAGCAGATGCCTGCGCCCATGCGAGCGCAGGGGAGCCGAGCGCTACAGTGCTCGTTACGAGCAGGTTCGCTCATCTCTAATTTGCACCTCTTATGTGCTTTTGACCCGCACCTGGTTTTGGCTCACAATAAGGCCCCATTCACACGACCGTATATTTGTGGGCCCGTATTACTGCGTACCCGCAAATATACGGAAGCCGCCCGACATGTGTTCCGCAGCGCTCGGAACACACGCCATGCTTCCCCATTGAAAATGCCTATACTTGTCTGTGCGCACGGACAAGTATAGGACATGCTTCAAAAGAGCCGCGGCACTGAGCTAGCTGTGGCTCCCGGCCCCATAGAGGTGAATGGGGCCGCATCTATTCCCGCATTTTTGCGGATAGATACGGCCCCATTCATACGGTTATGTGAATGGGGCCTTACTGATAGAAATAACTGACCAAATAACCTAAGTGTGAACACAGCCTAACTGCCATACTTTATACTGTCTGATGAGCCCCTGTATATAATTCTGTAATGTGTGATTCTGTCTGCTGATCCTGTAACATAGCCAGTCATGTGTGATATTGTCTGCTAAGGTGTGTATCAGTCTTTAGGTGGACTCCACCCCCTATTGTTCACAATGGCTACGCCACCATTCAAGCAACAGGTATTCTAGCTGTAACCGCACCAAAAATGACATTACACGGCTCTAAACCACCTCACATTTAGAATAGAGGTAGGCAGAGCTCACACAGACAGTGGCTTTTTTAGAAAAAAAAAAAAAAATATATATATATATATATATATAGATATTTCAATCAAGCACCATACATGTATGAATCCTTAAAAATGGCTCCCCCTTAGGAGGAAAAGTGAACCCATAGACCCTCGTTTTCTACTGTTTTAGACAGGAGACACTCAGACGTAATAAGAGCCCTAATACAGCTCCATAGATATAAATGTTATAGGGGTCAGAATATGGAGAAATATGGAAAGAAAAAGTTTTTTTTTTTTTTTCAGTATTAACCACAAGAACAACGATATAAATGTGGCATTGCTTTAATCGTACTGACCTAGAGAATGAGGTTAACAGGTCAGTTTTACTACATTGCGAACAATGTAAAAACAAAAACGCATAAAATTATGGCAGAATTGCGTTTTGTTTCCCAATTCCCCTCCATTTCAATTTTTCTACAACATATGCAATTCTAAATGGTGCCATTACAAATTTAATAGAATCTGTCCTGCAAAAAAACTGTTGGATTCTGGGAAGAGAGGGAGTAAAAAAATAAAATGCAAAAATCTCCAGTCTCTATCACATTAATATTTAATGTTTATCTTTTTCAAATCTAGATTTCACACCTGTGTATATGGACAGATGCAGCAGAGGTAAACTTGATGGTTAATGTGTTAAGTAAAGAATGGCAAGAAAAAGATAATTAATTTGTCAATGGATTTCAAAGTCAAGTCTAGCTCAACTACATCTCTATTTACAAATCTTGATACATAATAATAATAATATATTATTATTATTATTATTAACCTCTTAAAGGGGTATTCTCATCTTAGACAATGGGGGCATATCGCTAGGATATGCCCCCATTGTCTTATAGGTGCGGGTCCCACCGCTGGGACCCGCACCTATATCCAGAACGGAGCGGGGAGCGCTGCGCCTGGAGGACCCCAGGTTTCCGGGGGTCCGGCCACCACCAGGCGCAGCTCCCCACGCCGCTCATAGAAATGAATGGGAGCCGGGCCGTGCATGCGCGGTGCGCTCCCATTCATTTCTATGGAGCCGACGGAAGTAGCCGAGCCAGCGCTCGGCTATTTTCGGCGGCCCCATAGAAATGAATGGAGGGCGGCTGCGCATGCACAGTGCGCCCTCATTCACTTCGGGGGCTCCGTTCTGGAAATAGGTGCGGGTCCCAGCGGTGGGACCCGCACCTATAAGACAATGGGGGCATATCCTAGCGATATGCCCCCATTGTCTAAGATGAGAATAACCCTTTAAGGACTAGGGCAGTTTTTGTTTTTATGTTTTTGTTTTTTCTTCCCCACCTTCCAAGAGCCACAACTTATTACATTTTACATTCACACAACTAGAGATGAGCAAATCATCAAACATTTGCTTCGGCGAATAATCAACAAATTTATGACAAGATTCGTTCTTAATACGAATTTATTCGGTCGATTTTGCGTTAAAAAATAATCGTTGTTTTGCGAACATTCCTGCACAAATTATGAACATACAGTATAAGCGTTGTTAAAAGCACGCTACTGAACTGAATGCGTAAGCATTAGCGTAAAAAGTACGTACGAATCCTTAGCGTACTATTGAATCGTGATTGCGTCATACGCACACACGAGGCTAGGCCGCGGTGTACAGTACTCAGCAGAGGCAGTCCACGAGGTAGAAAAGTACTAGCTATCCATCTAAGTGCATCATTTACTCAATAGTGCAAAGGCATAATTATTAGAGATGAGCGAGTAGTGAAATATTCGAAAGTTCGAAATTCGATTCGAATAGACTGCGAAATTCGACTATTCGACCGGATATCGAATCCCATTAAAGTCTATGGGAAAAAAATGCTCGCCACTTGGAAATCTCAATTCGACCACTTGGAGGTCACCAAGTCCACCCTGGAACCTCAGAAAAGGATGCCAACACTGCTGGAATGCAACTGGGACAGCAGGGGAAGCATGTCTGGGTGCATATAACGCGCCCAAGTCGCACTATTACGCCACTATCACAGCCTCTCAACAATACACTCCAAACACAATCTAACCTCTCTGTAAAGTGAGACCATACAAGGAAACCTTCTTTCCTCTACATTGCCATGGACCCCAAGCCAAACTAGACAAAAAAAAGATGAAATTCTGCACCCCTTAAAATCACGTTGCCTATGACAACCACAGATGGCATAGGCAAGGGGGAAAGCAAATAGACCCCACCCCTAATTGTCATTGTGTGTGTGTGTGAGATGTGGTCAGACATGTCTTCTTTAAAATGTAAAAACAACTCAAACACATGCAGAAGCCTTAAAATGCCCAAATTGTTGGCGCTTGAGATGTCAGTGACCCGACCTGGCCCAGTGTCATGTCTAGCAGGTAAAGCAGTGGGGATGTTGAGGGATGCGTAGGACCGCAAAAGGCAGGAAGAGGCCGTGGGCTGGCCAGAGGCTCATGGAAAATTTTGTGGCGGCCCAAGAGGTGACACCTCTTAAAAATTATGTGGAGGCCCAAGAGGTGAGACCTCTTAAAAATTATGTGGAGGCCCAAGAGTTGACACCTCTTAAAAATTATGTGGAGGCCCAAGAGGTGAGACCTCTTAAACATTTTGCGCAGGCCCAAGAGGTGAGACCTCTTAAAAATTATGTGGAGGCCCAAGAGGTGAGACCTCTTAAAAATTATGTGGAGGCCCAAGAGGTGAGACCTCTTAAACATTTTGTGGAGGCCCAAGAGGTGAGACCTCTTAAAAATTATGTGGAGGCCCAAGAGGTGAGACCTGTTAAAGATTTTGTGGAGGCCCAAGAGGTGAGACGTATTAAAAATTATGTGGAGGCCCAAGAGGGGAGACCCGTTAAAAATTATGTGGAGGCCCAAGAGGTGACACCTCTTAAAAATTATGTGGAGGCCCAAGAGGTGAGACCTCTTAAAAATTATGTGGAGGCCCAAGAGGTGAGACCTCTTAAACATTTTGTGGAGGCCCAAGAGGTGAGACCTCTTAAACATTTTGTGGAGGCCCAAGAGGTGAGACCTCTTAAAAATTATGTGGAGGCCCAAGAGGTGAGACCTGTTAAAGATTTTGTGGAGGCCCAAGAGGTGAGACGTATTAAAAATTATGTGGAGGCCCAAGAGGGGAGACCTGTTAAAGATTTTGTGGAGGCCCAAGAGGTGAGACGTATTAAAAATTATGTGGAGGCCCAAGAGGGGAGACCCGTTAAAAATTATGTGGAGGCCCAAGAGGTGAGACCTCTTAAACATTTTGTGGAGGCCCAAGAGGTGAGACGTATTAAAAATTATGTGGAGGCCCAAGAGGTGAGACCTGTTAAACATTTTGTGGAGGCCCAAGAGGTGAGACGTATTAAAAATTATGTGGAGGCCCAAGAGGGGAGACCTCTTAAAAATTATGTGGAGGCCCAAGAGGTGAGACCTCGTAAACATTTTGCGCAGGCCCAAGAGGTGAGACCTCTTAAAAATTATGTGGAGGCCCAAGAGGTGAGACCTCTTAAACATTTTGTGGAGGCCCAAGAGGTGAGCCATAAATATAAAAATTTTTCTGATTTACGGACCAATTCTACGGCGGTTAAGGAGGAGGAGGAGGAGGTGGAGGAGGAAATGGCACTTCATACACATGGCACTTCACTTTTGGCTGCTTTCCACGGTTGGAGAAGCAAAGTCCGGGTCAATCCACTTGCTGTTCATTTTGATTAGCGTCAGCCTGTCGGCACTGTCGGTTGACAGGCGGCTGCGCTTATCGGTGATAATGCCCCCGGCAGCGCTGAACACCCTTTCTGATAGCACGCTGGCGGCAGGGCAGGCAAGCACCTCCAAGGCGTACAGGGACAGTTCCAGCCACGTGTCCAACTTGGATTGCGAAGACCCAGTACAGTTTGTTCTCCACTATCCGGACAACACGTGTGTCCCGGGAAAAGCAGCCCAGCATGAAGTCAGCCATGTGTGCCAGACTCTGAATAGGCATGACGTCACTGCCCCCACCAGAAGGATCACTTGCCATTTCCTCCTCTTCCTCTTCCGCCTCCTCTCCGCCCCATCCGCGCTGAACCAATGGGACGCACACAGCCTGACTGCTACCCTCGCCGCCAGCATCCTCCTCCTCTTCCACAGCCACCTCCACGTCGTCCTCCTCCTCCTCATCCTCCTCCTCCTGCAACTGCCACCGTGAAGCAGACAAAAGTGTGGTCTGACTGTGTAGCTCCGTTGCGTCTCCTCCTGCCCCCGTCTCCTCTGTGTGCAATGCGTTCTCCCTTATTGCGATGAGGGATTCTTTAAGGACGCATAGGAGCGGGATGGTTACGCTCGGCCCTGCTGGCTGTGGCCTCACTTCTCTGTCTGAACTGTCCTCTGCCTGTGGACATCCCTCTGCCTGTGGACATCCCTCTGCCTGTGGACATCCCTCTGCCTGTGGACATCCTCTGCCTGTGGACATGCCTCTGCCTGTGGACATCCCTCTGCCTGTGGACATTCCTCTGCCTGTGGACATCCCTCTGCCTCTTGCTGCCTTTTTCGGTGCTGCGCAGACCACCACCTCTCCACTGCTTTCCTCGCTGGACATCACCCTGGACCGGGTCAGTATCGGACAGTACAAAGCGGTGGTACATTTCATACTCCAGCCGTGGCCTGTTTTCATTCTCCCAATGCCTTGAGACATGTACTGAATGTAAATGAAGGTGTTGTAATCGCGTCTCTCTGTGACAATAGCTCGATACTATCAACTGCCAATTTTATTTTTAACTTTTTTTTTTTTTAGCGAACAGTTTTTTTCAACTTACTGATGTTTTCCAGTCTCTGTTTGGAAACTTTCTATGACTTTTTTCGTACTGGGTGCATTTGGTATAAATATGCAGAGAGTTATTTATGGTTTAATCGCAGAACGATGCAAAGGGAAAGCGTCGTCTAAAGGAGAATCATTTACCTCAGATAATTCAACCAGCAACTATGGCCCCAACAGCATTTCCGCGCCCCCGTCCTCGTCCACGTCCTATTCCGCTAGCCCCCCTCCGCATTTTATTTTTTTTTGGTTACAATATTTTGCCTTCACAGCCGTGAAATAATTTTGCAAGAGAACGCACAGTACAGTTGCCAATTATAAGGCCTAATATTTTAGAGTTCAAGGTACACAGCCGTGTACTAACTTTTCAGACGGTGGGTATTAACACCAGGTATTTAAAGAATTTTGCAAGAGAACGCACAGTACAGTTGCCAATTATAAGGCCTAATATTTTATAGTATAATTATGTGGAGGCCCAAGAGGTGACACCTCTTAAAAATTATGTGGAGGCCCAAGAGGTGACACCTTTTAAAGGCTGCAGTTATCCACAGATTTGCATGCAATGTAAAATGGTTACACTCATTTTATAAAGGCAACTATCATGAAAAATCAGTTTAAATGTATTGAGGGCAGCACAGAGTATTTCTACAGAGGAAGGAGTATTCTTTTTTTTTTTTTTCCTTTTTTTTATATGTATATGCTGTTGCCTTCAGTATATGAGAGTTGATTTCATGATGCTACTGCAGCCACTTAAACGTTTTAAGTCTTGTTTTGTTTTTTGAATACTGAGAATGCTATTTTGTACCAGATTTTGTATGTAAAGACTGAACACATTAAAATGAGAATGTTACCAAAATTATAATTTATAATTTATTTACCTTTTGTGGAGGCCCAAGAGGTGAGACCTCTTAAAGATTTTGTGGAGGCCCCAAGAGGTGAGACCTCTTAAAGATTTTGTGGAGGCCCAAGAGGTGAGACCTCTTAAAGATTTTGTGGAGGCCCAAGAGGTGAGACCTCTTAAAGATTTTGTGGAGGCCCAAGAGGTGAGACCTCTTAAAGATTTTGTGGAGCCCAAGAGGTGAGACCTCTTAAAGATTTTGTGGAGGCCAAGAGGTGACCTCTTAAAGATTTGTGGAGCCCAGAGGTGAGACCTCTTAAAGATTTTGTGGCAGGTGAGACCTCTTAAAGATTTTTGTGCAGGCCAAGAGGTGAGACCTCTTAAAGATTTTGTGGAGGCCCAAAGAGGTGGAGACCTCTTAAAGAACCCCAGAGGTGAGACCTCAAAGATTTTGTGGAGGCCCAAGAGGTGAGACTCTTAAAAGATTTTGTGGAGGCCAAGAGGTGAGACCTCTTAAAGATTTTTGTGGAGGCCCAAGAGGTGAGACCTCTTAAAGATTTTGTGGAGGCCCAAGAGGTGAGACCTCTTAAAGATTTTGTGCAGGCCCAAGAGGTGAGACCTCTTAAAGATTTTGGTGAGGCCCAAGAGGCCAAAGAGGAGGTGAGACCTCTTAAAGATTTTGAGGCCCAAGAGTGAGAGGTGGAGGCCCAAGAGGTGAGCTCTTAAAGATTTTGTGCAGGCCCAAGAGGTGAGACCTCTTAAAGTTGAGACCTCATGTGGAGCCCAGAGTGAGACCTCGCCCAAGAGGTGAGAGCCTCTTAAAAATTATGTGGCTGCCAAGAGTGAGACCTCTTAAAATTATGTGGAGGCCCAAGAGGTGAGACGTCTTAAAAATTGTTGGAGGCTAAAGAGGTGAGACCTCTTAAACATTTTGTAGAGCCCCAAGAGGTGAGACCTCTTAAAAATTAATGTGGAGGCCCAAGAGGTGAGACGTATTAAAAATTATGTGGAGGCCCAAGAGGAGAGACGTTGTTAAAAATTATGTGGAGGCCCAAGAGGTGAGACCTGTAAAATTATGTGGAGCCCAAGAGGTGAGACCTGTTAAACCTTTTTGTGGAGGCCCAAGAGGTGAGACCTGTTAAAAGTTATGTGGAGGCCCAAGAGTGTGAGCAATAAATATATACATTTTCTTATTTACGGAGCAATTCTACGCGGCGGTTAAGAGGAGGAGGAGGAAGGAGGTGGCAGGAGGAAATGGCACTTCATACAGATGGCAACTTCACTTTTGGCTGCTTTCCACTGTTAACCTCTTAAACCTTTTGTGGAGGCCCAAAAGGTGAGACCTGTTAAAAATTATGTGGAGGCCCAAGAGGTGAGACCTGTTAAACATTTGTGGAGGCCCAAGAGGTGAGACCTGTTAACCTTTTGTGGAGGCCCAAGAGGTGAGACCTGTTAAACATTTTGTGGAGGCCCAAGAGGTGAGACCTGTTAAACATTTTGTGGAGGCCCAAGAGTGAGACCTGTTAAACATTTTGTGGAGGCCCAAGAGTGAGACCTGTTAAAAATTATGTGGAGGCCCAGAGGTGAGACCGGTTAAAAATTATGTGGAGGCCCAAGAGGTGAGACCTGTTAAAAATTATGAGGAGGCCCCAAGAGGTGAGACCTCTTAAACATTTTGTGGAGGCCAAGAGGTGAGCCATAAACATATAAATATTTCTTATTTACGGAGCAATTCTACGGCGGTTAAGGAGGAGGAGGAGGTGGAGGAGGAAATGGCACTTCATACAGATGGCAACTTCACTTTTGGCTGCTTTCCACGGTTGGAGAAGCAAAGTCCGGGTCAATCCACTTGCTGTCATTTTGATTAGCGTCAGCCT
>ONZH01017034.1:0-48829 GCA_900303285.1 Rhinella marina
AAACATAGTAACATAGTTTATAAGGCTGAAAAAAAGACATCTGTCCATCCAGTTTAGCCTGTTATCCTGCAAGTTGATCCAGAGAAAAGTTAAAAAAAACTCCCTTGTGAGGTATAAGCCAATTGTCCTCACTTTAACGGAATAAAATTCATTCCTGAGAACATAAAATTTACAGTATATGTATTTAAAGAATATATGATAAAACAGCTTAATCATTTAATTGAAAATAATCCATTATAATGCTAACCCACCTAGTGCGCTTCATTATTTCACTTACCATTGTGTTATGTTTGTCCATGGATGACCATGACCAAACCTAACACAATGCTAAAAATCCACTATTTAGCATCTTAGCCTGCCATAAAGTTCATATAGTGAGATCTACTATTGTGCACTCTTAGAAGCAGATAGCACTGCTAAGCCCTTACTGTTTTAGCTCTACCATTAAGATTAGAGATGAGCGAACATGCTCGTCCGAGCTTGGTGCTCGTTCGAGCATTAGGGTACTCGTAACTGCTCGATGCTCGGACGAGTATCTCGCCATGCTCGAGGAAATGGCAACTTCCGCATCGTGCTTTTTTGGCGCCTAAAAACACAGCCAATCACAAGCCAGGAGACTCTGCGTACCACCCAGCATCACGTGGGGCCCTTACATGTCGATAGCAGGGGTTGGCTGGCCTGATCAGGTGACCCTGGAATATACTACCGACTGGCCGCGGCGCTCGGCTCAGATGCCGTCTGGATATCGTTAGGGATAGAGCTGCTGCCTTTCAGGGACAGTGTTAGGGCCTGAATTTAGTTCTCAGTTAGGCAGGGATCACCCACAAAGAACCCAACAGCCCTTCTAAGGGCTAGAAGACATTTTATTTATTTTTTTTGTCACTTGGCTGGCTGGCACTAGTAGTGCAGCTATCGCTATATCTAACCCTGTTTTTTTTTTTGTTCTATCTCAGTGATACAAATCCATTGCACACAGCACTGTGGAACCATTCTGTGTGTCACAGTTCAGCACTGACTCACTCCAATCCATATATACTGTCCAGGTGACACTTTCTGTACGTCACACAATACAACCAAGTCATTTGCTACCAATATCATCTACCGCTTGATCCAGAAAATTCTCTGTGTGACATTTGTCTGGGTCACAGACTAAATAGCCACCGTTAACAGGGTGTCAGTCAGTTCTACCATATTTCCTGCACGTCACGTTCCAAAAAAAACAAAATATAAAAAAAAAAATTAATTCAGTTGTTTTAGCTCAGTGATACAAATCCATTTTACTCAGCTGCGTGTAACCTTTCTGTGTGTCACAGTTCAACACATTCGCTCCCATCCGTATATACTGTCCAGGTGACACTTTCTGTACGTCACACAATACAACCAAGTCATTTGCTACCAATATCATCTACCGCTTGATCCAGAAAACTCTCTGTGCGACATTTGTCTGGGTCGCAGACTAAATAGCCACCGTTAACAGGGTGTCAGTCAGTTCTACCATATTTCCTGCACGTCACGTTCCCAAAAAAACAAAATATATATAAAAAAAAAAATTATTATTTCAGTTGTTTTAGCTCAGTGATACAAATCCATTTTACTCAGCTGCGTGTGTAACCTTTCTGTGTGACAGTTCAGCACACTCACTCCAAACGGTATATACTGTCCAGGTGACACTCTCTGTACGTCACACAATACAACCAAGTCATTTGCTACCAATATCATCTACCGCTTGATCCAGAAAACTCTCTGTGTGACATTTGTCTGGGTCGCAGACTAAATAGCCACCGTTAACAGGGTGTCAGTCAGTCCTACCATAGTTCCTGCACGTTACGTTCCCAAAAAAACAAAATCGTAAAAAAAATATAAAAAAACAAATATAAAAAAAAAATATTTTTTCAGTTGTTTTAGCTCAGTGATACAAATCCATTTTACTCAGCTTTGTGTAACCTTTCTGTGTGTCACAGTTCAGCACATTCGCTCCCATCCGTATATACTGTCCAGGTGACACTTTCTGTACGTCACACAATACAACCAAGTCATTTGCTATCAATATCATCTACCGCTTGATCCAGAAAACTCTCTGTGCAACATTTCTCTGGGTCGCAGACTAAATAGCCACCGTTAACAGGGTGTCAGTCAGTCCTACCATAGTTCCTGCACGTTACGTTCCCAAAAAAACAAAATTGTAAAAAAAATATAAAAAAACAAATATAAAAAAAATTATTATTTCAGTTGTTTTAGCTCAGTGATACAAATCCATTTTACTCAGCTGTGTGTAACCTTTCTGTGTGTCACTGTTCAGCACATTCGCTCCCATCAGTATATACTGTTCAGGTGACACTTTCTGTACGTCACACAATACAACCAAGTCATTTGCTACCAATATCATCTACCGCTTGATCCAGAAAACTCTCTGTGCGACATTTCTCTGGGTCGCAGACTAAATAGCCACCGTTAACAGTGTGTCAGTCAGTCCTACCATAGTTCCTGCACGTTACGTTCCCAAAAAAACAAAATTGTAAAAAAAATATAAAAAAACAAATATAAAAAAAATATATATATATTTTTTCAGTTGTTTTAGCTCAGTGATACAAATCCATTTTACTCAGCTTTGTGTAACCTTTCTGTGTGTCACAGTTCAGCACATTCGCTCCCATCCGTATATACTGTCCAGGTGACACTTTCTGTACGTCACACAATACAACCAAGTCATTTGCTACCAATATCATCTACCGCTTGATCCAGAAAACTCTCTGTGCGACATTTCTCTGGGTCGCAGACTAAATAGCCACCATTAACAGGGTGTCAGTCAGTTCTACCATATTTCCTGCACGTCACGTTCCCAAAAAAACAAAATATAAAAAAAAAATTATTATATAAATATTATTTATTAGCTCAGTGATACAAATCCATTTTATTCAGCTGTGTGTAACCTTTCTGTGTGTCACAGTTCAGCACATTCGCTCCCATCCGTATATACTGTCCAGGTGACACTTTCTGTACGTCACTTAATTCTACCAGACTGAACAAGTTTGTGGGTTTCAGTACACCAGGCCCGTTTAATTTTTTTTTTTATATCATACACTTATATACAAACAATGTTGAACCCCAGGGCTAAGGGTCGAGGACGAGGGCGTGGGCGTGGGCATTCAATTACTGCAGGGGGCAGAGGCCGTGGTACTGGGCAGGGTGAGACAGTACCTGCTGATGAGGGAGCTGTGGAACGCCGCAGAGTTACACTCCCTAGCTTCATGTCTCAACTTACAGGGACACGTGGTAGAGGACTGTTGAAACCACAACAGTGCGAACAGCTGATCTCGTGGATTGCGGACAATGCTTCAAGTAATTTGTCCACCAGTCTTCCACGCAGTCCACCCACGTTACCCAAGGGAGCACTCCTCTGGCTCCTCCACCTCAACCTCCTTCCCCCCAGTCTGCCCCCTCCCAGGAAAATTTGGAATGCGATCCGGCATACTCTCAGGAACTGTTTTCTGGACCCTTCCCAGAGTCACAAACCACTTCTCAGGTTGCTGCTGACCTCGTTCCCGATGCCCAGGTTTTCCAACTGTCGCAGTCTGTGGGTGATGATGATGACAATGTTGAGTTAGTGGAAGAAGTTTGTAAAGAGGTGTCAGACGATGAGGAGACACGGTTGTCAGACAGTGGTGAAGTTGTTGTTAGGGGAGGAATTCCGAGGGGGGAGCAGACTGAGGAATCGGAGGATGACGAGGTGACTGACCCAAGCTGGGTTGATATGCCGAGTGAAGACAGTGCTTCTGAGGCGGAGGCGAGTGCTGCACCAGAATAGGTTGTAAGAGGCAGTGGTGTGGCCAGAGGGAGAAGCAGGGCCAGAGCTGGTGCATCAGCAGCAACTGTTTCACGTAGTGAAGCTCCCGTGGCGGGCCTAGATGTTCGCAAGTCTGGAGGTTCTTTAAAGAAAGTGAGGATGACCGACGGACTGTGGTGTGCAACCTGTGCCACACCAGGATCAGCAGGGGTGCCACCACTACTAGCCTAACCACCACCAGCATGCGCAGGCATATGAGTGATAAACACCCCACTCAATGGAACCAAGACATACCCCAATCTGTCTGATTTGCTCACCAAGGTGAGCCGCATCTGTGCGCATTTCCGCAAGTCGACCACAGATGCTGCCACTCTCAGGGCAGCGCAGCGCCGCCTACAACTGCCCGCTCACCGACTGTTGTGCGACGTGCCCACGCGATGGAATTCCACATTACACATGTTATCCAGAGTTTACCAGCAGCGCAGAGCGATTGTAGACTGCCAGATGTCATCTTCCACCAGAACTGGTAGTCAGGTCTCTCAGATTCCTCAAGTCTACAATGAGGAGTGGACGTGGATGTCTGATATCTGCCAGGTTTTGAGCAACTTTGAGGAGTCAACACTGATGGTCAGCGGCGATGCCGCCATTATCAGCCTCACCATCCCGCTGCTTTGCCTGTTGAAAAACTCACTGCTCAGCATCAAGTCGGATGCTTTGCGCTTGTCACAAGAGACAGTGGAGGAAGATACGTCGCTTGATAGCCAGAGCACCTTCCGTTCTGTTTCTCAGCACGTATCGGAAGAGGGTGATGAGGATGAGGAGGAAGAGGAGGAGAATGTCGGAGAGACAGTAGAGGGTACCAGTGCTCAGTCCTTAACTCTTGAGCGTGTATGGGCTGAAGAGGAGGACTTGGAGGAGGAGGAGGAAGAGGAAATGCAGAGTCAGGCCAGTGAGGAGAGGGAATTCTTACGTGTTGGGACTCTGGCGCACATGGCAGACTTCATGTTAGGCTGCCTATCCCGTGACCCTCGCGTTAGAAGAATCTTTTCAAACACCGATTACTGGGTGTTCACTCTCCTGGACCCACGGTACAAGCAGAACCTTTCCACTCTCATCCCTGCAGAGGAAAGGAGTATGAGAGTGAATAGATATCAACAGGCCCTGGTGCACAAGCTGAAACAATTCTTCCCATCTGACGCCGCTAGCGGCAAAGGGCATAGTTCTGTGAGCCAAGTAGCGGGGGAGAGGAGGCGAGCAGGCAGCTTGACCAGCACTGGCAGGGGAACGCTCTCCAAGGCCTTTGCCACTTTTATGTCACCCCAGCAAGACACTGTTACCTGTCCCCAGTCTAGGCAGAGTAGGGGGGAGCTGTACAGAAAGATGGTGAGGGAGTACCTAGCTGACCATACCAACGTCCGTAGCGATCACTCTGCTCCATACAACTACTGGGTTTCAAAGCTGGACACGTGGCCTGAACTGGCGCTGTACGCCTTGGAGGTGCTGGCCTGCCCTGCCGCTAGCGTGCTGTCAGAGCGGGTATTCAGTGCAGCTGGTGGCGTCATCACCGATAAGCGTACACGCCTGTCAACTGACAGCGCTGACAGGCTGACGCTTATTAAAATGAACAAAGCCTGGATTTCACCGGAATTCAAATCTCCTCCGGGGGAAAGCCTCTAAAGATTTATATAACTTATGTATCCGATTCCTCTTCTCTACTCCTCCTACTCCTACTCCTCCTACATATCGTCTTTGCCTAACACTGACCCAAAAAACGCCATTTTTTAGAGGTCCAACTGGCACTCTTTTAGCACAATTTTTCAGGAGGGCCCCCTTCAGGCCCTTTAATCAAGCAATTTTTCCAGAGGTCCACCTACAGGCCCTCTCTCCAAACAATTTTTCCAGAGGTCCACCTACAGGCCCTCTGTCCAAACAATTTTTCCGGAGTTCCACCTACAGGCCCTCTGTCCAAACAATTTTTCTGGAGGTCCACCTACAGGCCCTCTCTCCAAACAATTTTTCCAGAGGTCCACCTACAGGCCCTCTCTCCAAACAATTTTTCCAGAGGTCCACCTACAGGCCCTCTGTCCAAACAATTTTTCCGGAGTTCAACCTACAGGCCCTCTTTCCAAACAATTTTTCCGGAGGTCCACCTACAGGCCCTCTGTCCAAACAATTTTTCCGGAGGTCCACCTACAGGCCCTCTCTCCAAACAATTTTTCCGGAGTTCCACCTACAGGCCCTCTCTCCAAACAATTTTTCCGGAGGTCCACCTACAGGCCCTCTCTCCAAACAATTTTTCCGGAGGTCCACCTACAGGCCCTCTCTCCAATTCCAGTTTCCAGTTTTATTTGCGCAAACTGCATACATTTTTATTTTTGGGATAGGTGTGAAAAATAATATTACTTGCGAATCTATATTGCCCAACATTGGATACGGTAGCAAGTAGAAGACCAAACACATGCTGCCCACAGGGTTCCGCAAATTCCTGGTCCACCCGCAAATTCCTTGTCCACAATGTCAAGGAGGTCGTGGTTCTGTTGATGAGCAACAAGTCCTTCTGTACTGAAATCGCCAACAAAGTCTCCATCTAAGAACCTACAGACCATTGTGGAGAGAGCGGCACAGCTCGCCATCAAAGTGACGAACCCCTAAGCCAGACTGCGCAGAGAAGATAACGAATAAATATCTCTGTGGTTATTTTTGATAAATAAAAGTTAAATAAACCTCCCAAAAAATTAATCTGTTCCTGTGCCTGATCCACCCAAGTTGAATCTGTCCCATCCTGAGAAATTCCCCCCAAGGAGTCCCCACTGTAACTTGCTTCCCATACAACTACTTCACCCCCGACACCTGTGTCTCGCCATTGTCCACCACCTCCTCAGACAACACTGGTAAATCCCCACTGTCAGCACACGGAAACAGCAAAAGGTCTTGCGAATTGGGGCAGAGAATGTTCTGGGCTAGCACATCAGGGAAGGGGTGACTATGGGGTTCCAGGGAGTACGTGACCACATGCAATATCCATTTAAAAGTCATGCCACACTTGATGTAGCTCATAATTGACAATTGTACCGGTTGATGCTAAATTTTTAAGTTGGGGTCCTGCGTCGTCATTCTGACTACACCCGGCTGTTGTCACCCCCACACACGCTAGCCCAGGGGGCACTCCTCTGGCTCTTCCAGCGAAACCTCCTTGCCCCAGCCTGCCACCCACCTACAGGCCCACTCTACAAACAATTTACCCGGATAGGGGACGTATCCGAAGTTGTACTCATGTTTGTTTTTGTTCTTCTTTTATCTGCCTCCTGACCTGTGATAGGCAGAGCATGGACACGTCCCCTTAGCTGCAGTGGGAAAGACACTCCCCTGGCCAGAGCAAGCTCTTTTTCCGTTTTCCGTGTTCGAAAAATCCATTAAATATAGGGTCCCAAGATAGGGGACGTATACGGTATTAAACTGAGAAGAATTGATACCCTACGGGTTAAAGCAACAGTTTTCCCAAATCCATCTGTTGTCACCACCACACACGCTAGCCCAGGGGGCACTCCTCTGGCTCTTCCAGCGAAACCTCCTTCCCCCCCACCTACATGCCCTCTCTCCAAAAACTTTTCCCAGGTAGGGGGATGTATTAGATATTGTACTGATTCTGAATTGCCTCCTGCAATAGACGGGAATCAAACCCAGATCAACTGCTTGGGAAGCAGCTATGCTCACCACTATACCACCAGCAGGCACAGCAACTGATAAGAACAGATACTAAACTTGATTTTAGCTGCAGTGCCAGCATGAGCAATGGTGTCACCTGCAGGCGGTGATGGACCTTCGTTGCACCTAGTTGGGTGCTTCCCTAACATGTGATGGGTATTTGCCTCGCCTTTCTTGGTCTGGGTGAGCACAATTGCCATGAGGGTAACCACCAGGCTGTTGCCTGAGGATTTGGGGTAATGGTGGGATTAAGCAGCCTCAGAGGCATCCATGCATGCTGCCCCTGCTGTTTCCTGTCCATTTCCGTGGTGTTTCCATCATTTTCTGAGGTTTCCAGGTTTTCACCCAGCCTTCCCTAGGCAGAGCCTTGGTCCCCCGCAAAAATGCTCGAGTCTCCCATTGACTTCAATGGGGTTCGTTATTCGAAACGAGCACTCGAGCATCGGGAAAAGTTCGACTCGAATAACGAGCACCCGAGCATTTTAGTGCTCGCTCATCTCTAATTAAGATACATCTATGCTATGCAACAATTCATGGCCCACCATTTTAATAGATTGTATAGGTTCAACAGAGATTGGGAACCCTTTGTGCAATATTTATATACCATACATGCCCATATAGAGACATCCCTTACTCCTGAATGCCCTTACGAGTACATTTCTGATATATTGACAGCTATCGAGATTATGTTTGATGGATGCCTTGATGTTTACTTGATGCTCTTCTACTGTTATGGATAGTACCTATATCTATCTAGTTCTTAGTTGCTCTTGTATGGCCATACGTTTGGTTTATTATTTTTGGTTTTTTATTGATTGGTTTACATATTTTGTTACTACATTGTAACCTTTTTGTATTATCTTAAACTCTGAATAAAGATTATTGAATAAAAACGTTCACTAGGTTTCATTTAAAAAAGTAATGCAAAATGTGGGAGTAATGCCTATAGCAACCAGATATTTCTTTTGCTATCCTCCTATTGTTCCCTCGGAATTAATAAAACATCAAGTATACAGTGTAAAGTGGGGCTTATATAAGAATTAGAGATGAGTGAATCCTAAAAGATTCGGGGATTTGGTATTCGGCCCGAATCCCACCGCGGGATTCGTGGATTCGGGCCGAATCACGAATCCCATTAAAGTCTATGGGAGACCCGAATCTTTTTGCAGGGGCCAAAGGTTCTGCATAGTCAAGTTTGCCCCAACATGTGAAAGCCTCAGAAAATGATGGAAACACCTTGGAAATGCATAGGAAACACCAGGGGCAGCATGTAGGAATGCCTCTGAGGCTCCCTAAGGGCTCATTCAGACGTCCGTTTGGTGTTGTCCGTGTTTTGCAGATCCGCAATTTGCGGATCCGCAAAACACGGACAGCAAATTGCGGATCGGATGCGGACGATTTTTGCGGACATGTGAATGAGGCCTGAGGCTGATGCTGCAGGTCCCTACCTTATGTAAATTTAGGTCACATGTCACTGCCAGCCAATCACTGCTGGGGAGGTATAGGGGCTGTTACATCACAGCAGGCGTTCCCACAGGCTTCCCTATGATGCTGATTGGCTGAAAAAAACGGGCATTTCAAATTGGCAGTGACTCACGAATCTTCACGAATCCGCGCTGCCTCGGGATGCCGAGCCGAAGCTGGCAAGATTCGTGTGAATCCTGAATCTTGCCGCTCCGGCTCGCTCATCACTAATAAGAATGGGTTTTGATACTCCTAAAATGGTGGCTGCACGTGTTACAAAGTGAAAGTACGAAGCCGGGGAACACAAGATCACCCATAATGCAGTGCAACCAGCCAATCAGCAGATAGCCCTTCCCTGTGATGTCACAGCCCTATAAAAGCCTCATCCCGCTCAGTCTCAGCCATTGTCCTGTGAGCTGAGCTTAGGGAGTGATTTGGCAAGTGCTCATGCTCTAGGGACAGTGTTGCTGCAATAATCCAGCGGCCATATTTGATCCATTCAGCATGTTCAGCATTTGGTCTTAAACCTAATCATTTTAAAAGCAAAATACCATTTGATTCATATTAGGGAGGGATCCCGGACCTTATGGAGGGACTCATATGGGATTATGGTCATCCCTGTTGTGGATCCCTCAATTTTGTTGCTTTGAGGAGGTTTTCCAACCTTAATGCTGTGTACCTTCTTTGGTACCATCACACAGGAGGACAGGGGCTGCATGTGCCAGTGGGTGCCATTTTTAAATACCCAGCTGCTGACGTACATTTACTGTGGGCAGTCAGGAAAGAGTTAACTTCCAAGCCTTCGCACTGAGATTGGGCAACTGAGAGTGGGGAGAATATGATTAGGCAGAGTGGCCTGGGTATACCTGATTTATAGCAATGTGTCACAAACTAATTCTGAACGCATCAAATTTCGTTGTGAACTTCAGCAAATCGGTCAAATCGAATTTTTAAAAGCTTTTCTCATTTCTACTCATAGGGCACGTGTAATCTTTGAAATATCTTAAAGTCGCTAATCCTTATAAATAGCTCAAATACCAAATGTATATTAGCAAATGACCAAAAATTGTAGCCACATGGAATATTTTATTTACTATATGTGTTTAGACACTTTTTGCACCACATTTGTGTTGTGAATTCCTTAGATTTAAAACCTTTATTAATTGATTTTTGCACCTAAAAAGTACCAAATTTTGACAGCCATTTGTATGAGGCTAAATATTGGATTAAAATACTCCAGTCATGAGGGCATGAGTTTTGCAAAATGTATCATACCGTGTGTGCCATGTTGATAAATGTGGTCCAATTTATATCTTACAACAGTACTGCTATATTGTTCCAAATATGAAAAAACATTTATTACTCCTCATTAGAAAACCAATAAAGTGTTCTGACATCTTGATATATATGTTCTATTTTATCTTGCCTCACTAAGTTATAACTGTAGAATATAAAGTTTCATATTTTCCAGTAAGAGATGAAAATTACCACACATTTTCCCCCTGTATGACGGGTCCAGAACAACGTATAATTGCATGACTGGCGTAAGTTGCACCTGTAAATAGAGGCCTTTGTTGGTGTGCACATTGAGGTAAAATGAGGATGGCCAGTAGATGCTGATACCAGCTGCAATATAACAAAAAAAGGTCACAGTGTTAAAGTTATATTGGTATTCAAGTTCAACTTGTTCTGGCATGAACAAAGAAAGTCAACATCCTTCTGTTGATGGATATACAGTAGTGTCACAGGACATTGTTAATTTGTCTCTTAGGTGCCTGAATTTATTCGTAAACTGTAAGGTTAGAGGGCTTGACATGCTCTGGTTCTTGGTGTTATTATGTACTCTATAACAATATGAACATTGTACAGAATGATGAAGAAATCTAACCTTTCCTGTTTTGCAATTTTCATTAACAGTCCGGACTTGGACTCTAACCCAGTTAAGCCAGTACTCTCTGCTCTGCACTGTTGAGGGGCAATCACCCTGAAACAGCTGTCTGCTGATGAGATGCTGGCTTACTTAATATCCTAGTCTTGTCTCAAAGCTTATTTAATGGGTGAAACAATGACTTATAGGATAGCTGCCTTATATCTGGTACCAGAGCCTGAGCTTGTTAAGAGCTCATTTGCTTTCTCCCCAGAATTCCAGAGGAGCATGTATGGTGTATAAGTCTCCCCATGCCGTTTAAGGCACTCTCTCCCCAAGGAGAGATAGTACCCCCCCAAGAGCTCCAGTTTCTCATACTTTAAATTCAATATATCATTATGACACGCTGTCAAAATCTTAAACAAGCTGCAATTCACATTACAAACACTAGGTGACCACAGATAGACATACATGGAGTAAACAACCCCAGACAGGGTATCTCAAAATCAAGTTCCCCAAATCAGTCAACTTGGTGCACTTTTCTTGGGATATGTCAAGTTATGAGGAATTATATTTTTTTTTCTCAGACTATATAAGATTTTATGACTAAACCTACTAGTATTTATACATATGCAAGGTAGTTGTGATTTTATCATAAAGTAAACTGAAAACACAGCCAAGTCTCAGGCGAGTTGCACACAACTAACGTTAAAGTCAATGGGGGAAAGTCACCCAGCCTATTCGCAGCATGTCGTGTGTCGTGTTACGATACCATTGACAATCATTATATCAAATGTTGCACAATTTTCATGTAGTTCGACACGTCACCTTGTTGCTGAACCCTAAGACTATGGATAAAGGGAGCTGATGAACTACTGCTGCAAAAACAAGGTGACACAGATAGAGTTGCTAGCCCTAATAAGGATCTGGACATAACAACAACTGGATAAAATTTCTTATTAGTATTGTGAAATAAAATATATTTTTGTTGATAGATACCTTTAGCCATTTTTTCTTTGTCGAAGTTTACATGAGGAAAATCACTGACGATGTCATATGCAATCTCAAATCCCTAAGAAGAGAAGGGTTCAATTAAATATTTTTTGAACAGTTAGTATAGACACAGTAGCCTGTGCACTTAAACCATTCATGGTGGAGCGATTTTCCATTTTTTTCATTTTGTATTTTACTCCTTGCCTTCCCAGAGCCATTACTTTTTTAATTTTCCATTCACATAGACAAATTCAGAGGGCTTTTTTTTGCAGGACACATTTTCTAATGCCACTTTTAATGTTGCATACAATTTAGTGGGAAGCTGGAAAAGAAATTCTAAATACGGTAGAATTTGGAAAAAAACCACACAATTCTGCACATAATTTTATGGGTTTTGTTGTCATGGTGTTTCATATGCAGTAAAACTAAAATGTTACCTTTATTTTCTGGGTCGTTAGGATTACAGTGATATCACATATTATATAGTTTGCGGGACGATTTGTAGTTTTTATTAATACCATCTTGAGGTGTGAATTTTTGATCACTTTTTATACAAATTTATTGAAAAGTGAATTATTTATAATATGGGAAAAAGGAGGTAATTTGAATTTGAGTCTATGTTTAATATTTATTAAAAAAAAAACTTTTAACTTTTTAAATTTTTTTAAGTCTCCTTGGGGGATGTGAACATGCTATCATCTGATCGCTTCTCCCATAGCCTGTAATAAATTACCATTGTAGTCTATGGAAGATTAGCTATATTATATAGAGCCATTCCACAGGTAGGGCTTCATAAGAACTTCACTATGATAGTCTTCCATCCATCAGATGTGAGGCTGCCATTGCAACTGAATGGTTCCATTGATCTTGGCGAGGGGGAGCCTTTTGACCTCAGATCCAGTGGTTGCAATTGAAAATGGCACTTGATGGGTTTAAAAGTCTGTGATAGGTGTTATCACAGATCACAGGCTTTGCCTCCATGTGTCTGTTGTGCAAAATAGCAGAAATTCAGTGGTTATGGTGTCAATACAGGAGCCATATTAAAGGTTCCAACATGAATGTTGTTAAGGGGTTGAAGAAGTAATCCCATACTGCATGTCATGATGGATGCTATGCAATGATCTAAAGAAAAAGGGGAATGAGGCCAAGTCAACTTTTCCTTCACAATAGCGTTCACAACCTCCCAATTTGAAGGGAACTGCAAGAAAACGTCAATCAGGTAAATGGGGTTATATTGTGTTTCCCTGTGTAGTGGGAGCAGGAGCAAGGCAATGCAGGGAAATATTTAATGAGCACTGCTGCATCATAATTTTGATGATCCACTGCAGTCAATCCCACATCAAGCAGGACCATCACTACTTCTAATAATGAAAGAACATTTAGCCTTCCCTTTTATGTAGTGACTAGTGTTGAGCGAACATGTTCGGCCGAATCTATTTGGCCGAACATGGCGGTGCTGGGGACCACGCGGTATTCGGCCGAATACCGCGTGTGCTCGAGCGCCCTGCTCAAGTCCCCTCTCCGCGCACGCTAATTAGCCAATTAGCGTGCAGGAATGTACTGGCATTCACTGTAATGCCAGTAGCCATCTTAGCTACTGGCATTACACTTATTGGCTATCCGGGAACGCGTCATTGGGTGCTATAAAGCACCCGGTGACATGTGACCGGCTCATACTGAGCCAGGGACAGCTGCAGCAAGGAGGGACAGAGAGTGTAGGGAGAGAAGCATGCTAGGCAGGGATAGAAAACGCTCAGAAAAGACCCAAAAGCCCTTTTAAGGGCTATTATATCTGCCACAAACCTTTATTTACTTATATTTGAGGACTTTAAAGGTGGTGAAAATAGCACTAGGTAGCCTGCCATTAATGCCACATGTGCTGCTGCTGCTGCATGCTGTAGGATACTCTCTGTATTCTATATACCTGACATACTTTGCTATAATTTCTGCTGTTAAGCCTGCAGTACCTCTTTTGTGTCTTGCTGTATAACATTTGCGCAAGGAGGGACTTATGTAGGGATAGGATTTCTATAGGCAGGGTTAGTATCATTGTTCGAAAGTCCTTTGTTAAATCCTTCTGAAAATTTTTTTTTGGGGGTGACAAAAAAAACAAGTGTGCCCTGTCAGTAACGCTAGGTGCACAGCGTATTACAACTGTTCAAAAGTCTATGTAGCTGACATCCGTTGTTACATTTAATACCGTTAATTTAGGCTGCAGTTCCTCATTTGCTGCTGCAGTTAAATTTGTCCAAGGAGGGAATTAAACTATAGGGATAGGATTTAGGTAGGTAGAAAGATTCTCGCTGTTCCAAAAAGACCAAAGTCCATTGTGAAATACGTCTTCTTTTTTTGGGGTGGCAAAAAAAGCCAAGAGTGCCCTGTCAGTAACGCTAGGTGCACAGCGTATTACAACCGTTCAAAAGTCTATGTAGCTGACATCCGTTGTTACATTTAATACAGTTAATTTAGGCCGCAGTTCCTCATTTGCTGCTGCAATTAAATTTGCCAAACGAGAGGGAATTAAACAATAGGGATAGGATTTGGGTAGGTAGAAAGATTGTCGCTGTTCCAAAAAGACCAAAGTCCATTGTGAAATACGTCTTTTTTTGGGTGACAAAAAATACCAAACTGTGCCCTGTCAGTAATGCTAGATGCACAGCGTATTACAACTGTTCAAAAGTCTATGTAGCTGACACCCGTTGTTAAATTTAATACCGTTAATTTAGGCTGCAGTTCCTCATTTGCGGCAGCTCTATAACGTTTGCGCATTCAGAATATCGGACATTCGTTTCAATTTTTCTGATCATACAGTTAATAAAAATCTACAGTACTGTAGTTGTGACCAAGTTGCATATATACTATACAATATGCGCAAGGCGAGCACTAAGGGACGGGGAAGTGGGCGTGCTGCTGATGGTGAACGCAGAGGCCATGGCTCTGGGTGCGGTGAAACTGTGCCTGCAGGCAGAGCCCAAGAAACAAAGTCATCCAAAACTTCTAGCTTCATGTCACAGTTTGCAGAGCAGTGCAAGACACAACTCTTGTCGCCACACCAGTGCGAGCAGGTAGTCGGTTGGATTTCAGCTGATAATGCTTCCAGTCGGTTCAGCACCACTCCCTCTTCCACAAAGTCCAGTCTCAGTAGCCAAGAGTCTGGTCAACCGCATCCTCACCCTGATCCTCCTTCCTCCCACCATGCAGAGTCTGGGCAAAGAAGAGATCCCACATTGGGATATTCCGAGGAGCTTTTTTCATCACCGTCCCTTAGCTTGGGCCTCTTGCCAAGGCCGCTTGAAGTGGGACATGAGGAGATATTGTGCCCTGATTCCCAAACTATTGAGCAAACAAAGTCTGAAGAAGATGACGGTGGGGAACGACAAGTTTTTTCTGCCAAGGTGGATGATGATGATTAGACACAGTTGCCAATAAGTCAAGGGCAATTAGTGTCTCAAGAGGTTGTGGATGAGGATGAGACGCAGTTAAGTCAGGTTCTTGTTAGTTCACCATGTCAGGAGGAGGAGCAGAGTGAGGATGTGGAAGAGGAGGTGGTGGTGTTCGGCAGTCTGGCGGTTTTTTGAGGAAAGAGCTGACAATAAACGGATTGTAATTTGTAACCTGTGCCGTACCAAGATGAGCAGGGGCATAAACACCAGCAACCTGACCACCACCAGCATGATCCGACACATGTCAGCAAAGCACCCTAAAAGGTGGGCTGAACGCCTGGGTCCATGATCTGTGTCTGCAGGTCACACCACTGCCTCCTCTTCCCCTCTGTTACATGCTGTCCAAGACGCAGGCCCAGATGCCTCCCGCCCTGCACCTGGACCTTCGCAAGAAACATCAGCCAGCACGTTCATATCAATGTCCCAGCGCAGCGTTCATATGTCCTTACTGCAGGCATTTAAACGCAAGCCCAAATACCCTGCCACCCACCCACAGGCTATAGCTCTAAACGCGTAACTTTCCAAGTTGCTGGCCCTGGAAATGTTGCTGTTTAGGCTGGTGGACACCGAGGCCTTTCGCAGCATGATGGCGGCGGCTGTCCCTCATTATGCAGTCCCCAGCCGCCACTATTTTTCCCGGTGTGCCGTCCCTGCCTTACACCAGCATATGTCCAGAAACGTAACCCGGGCCCTGACCAATGCAGTTACTGGCAAGGTCCACTTAACAACTGACACATGGACAAGCATTTGTGGCCAGGGATGCTACATTTCCCTGACGGCACACTGGGTGAACGTTGTGGAGGCTGGGAGCGAGTGTTCCCCTGGGATGGCCCAGGTGCTACCCACGCCGAGGATTGCGGGCCCTACTTCCATCCGGATTTCCGCTGCCACCTATAGTAGTGGCTGCAACCCCTCCTTCTCTTCCTCCACCTCCTCCTCTACTTCTTCCCATGCAGAATTGCCATCTTGCAGCACCACTCAGACTTCTGTCAGTAGCTGGAAGCAGTGTAGCACAGCAGTCGGTAAGCGGCAACAGGCCGTGCTGAAGCTTATTTGCCTGGGTGACAAACAGCACACCGCCACAGAGCTGTGGCATGGCATAAGGGAACAGGCTGAGCTGTGGCTCTCGCCAGTCAACCTACAACCAGGCATAGTTGTATCCGATAACGGCCGCAACTTGGTAGCGCTTTGGAGCTGGCCAACCTCCCACACATACCATGCCTAGCCCATGTTTTCAACTTTGTGGTTCAGCATTTCTGAAAACCTACCCCAATTTGTCTCAGCTACTGGTGAAGGTGCGTCGCCTGTGTGCCCATTTCCACAAGTCACCGGCAGCTTCAGCCGGCCGGGCAACCTTACAGCAGTACGTGCGGTTGCCAGCTCACCAACTGCTGTGCGACCTGAGCACGCAATGGAATTCCACCTTACACATGTTGAGCAAGCTTTGTGAGCAGCAGAGAGCAGTAGAAGAATATCAGCTGCAACGCAGTCGGCACCTTTCTAGTCAGCTTTCGCTCTTCACAAGCGATGAGTGGGCATTGATGTCTGACCTCTGTGAGGTGTTAGGCAACTATGATGAATCTACACAGATGGTGAGCGGCGATAATGCCATCATCAGCATAGCCATCCCACTTCTGTGTCTACTAAAAAGCTCACTGCTGAACAGGGTTATAGCCAGACCACCCTTGATTCGTCTTCTCAGAGCCAATTGGAGGAGGAGGAGGAGCAGGAGACGGTTTCCACCGCTACACAGGGTGGGCGTACCACATTTACACCATCTTTTCGGCATGGATGGGCTGAAGAGCAGGAAGAAGACAAGGAGGATATTGAGAGACATGCTCCTGGTGGGGAGAGCGAAGCCTTGTCTGTTGGGACTCTGGCACACATGGCTGACTTCATGCTAGGCTGCCTTTCCCGTGACCCTCGCGTTATACGCATATTAGGCAACAAAGATTACTGGTTGTTCACCCTTATCGACCCCCGCTACAAAGAGAACTTCCCATCTCTCATTCCTGTGGTGGAGAGGACAAGTAAAATGATGCAATACCAGAAGGCCCTTGTAGAAAAATTGCTCCACAAATTTCCATCTGACAACACTGGCGGCATAGTACGTAGTTCCTTGGCCACCCGAGGAGGGGAGACGAGGGAACACACAGCAGTTCCAACAAAGCAAGGCAACACTCTCCAAGGCCTGGGTCAGTTTTATGACACCCCGCCAGCAGCCTCACTCTGATGAGCGGCCTAGTGTGAAAAGGAGGGAAAAGTTTTGGAAGATGTTAAAAGAGTATGTAGCTGACCGTGTCAACGTCCTCAGCGATCCCTCTGTGCCGTATAGTTATCGGGTGTCTAAGCTGGACACGTGGCATGAACTGGCGCTCTACACCTTGGAGGTGCTGGCCTGCCCTGCCGCCAGCGTTTTGTCTGAGCGGGTATTTAGTGCTGCTGGGGGCATAATTACTGATAAGCGCATCCGCCTGTCAACTGACAATGTTGACAGGTTGACACTTATCAAAATGAACAAGGCCTGGATTGCCCCGACTTCTGTACTCCACCAGAGGAAAGAGGCTTAACATGAAGGAACCTTAAATCTGGCTTTTAGGGTGTATTGAATACACTGTATTATCATGTACTACCCCTTCCTCTTCCTCCTTCTCTTCCTCCTCTTCCTCCATCATATGAAACAGCTTATTAGGCTGCCCTCGAAGTCCACCAGCTGGGCTTGCACCCAAATTTTTTAGCCGTTCAGCTCACCAGCTGGGCCTGCAACTTATTTTTTTGTCCTGTCAGCTCACCAGCAGGCACTCAACCAAAATTTTTTTACACGCTTAGCTCACCAGCTGGGCCTGCACCCGAATTTTTTAGCCAGTCAGCTCACCAGCTGGGCCTGCAACATAATTTTTTGGCCTTTCAGCTCACCAGCAGGCACTCAACCATAATGTTTTACACGATCAGCTCTGCTACATGTCACTTCTAAAGTTTCAGACGTTCAGCTAAGCGGCATGTCTCCCTTAAATTTTTTGGACGTTAAGTTCGGCATTAGTGTGTCACACTTAAATATTTTTAACGGTCTGCTCTTCAGCAGAATGTCACATCAAGAATATCATTTTTTTGGACGGTCAGCTCGGCATTAGCGTGTCACTCTTAAATTTTTGGGACGTTCAGTTCGGCATTAGCGTGTCACACTTAAATATTTTTAACGGTCTGCTCTTCAGCAGAATGTTACATCAAGAATATCATTTTTTGGACGGTCAGCTTGGCATCAGCGTGTCACACTTAAATTTTTTGGACGGTCAGCTTGGCATCATCGTGTCAGCCTTAAATTTGGGACAGTTTGATAAAGTGCGGTGGCAGCAGCATGTGTCCCTTAAATTTTTTGGACGGTCTTCTCGGCAGCAGCATGTCAGCCTTAAATTTGGGACAGTTTGAGAAAGTGCGGTGGCAGCAGCATGGAGTCCTATTCCATTATTCATAGATGAAGTATTCAGATGACACGGCCTGCTTTGAACACTACAATTTTTTAAAAGTTAATGCTTCGTGCCCCGGGACACTCAGCGAAGAGTATTGGGGAAGCGCCGAGAGGCAGGGGATCCGACGGGTAGTAGCTAACCTCGCTGCAGATGGCAACTCGATCCCAAGATCAAACTTTAACCCCTTCCCGACCCTTCCCGGGCGGTGCGGGGACATGATGCTCGCGGGTGCGGCGGGCGTCATGGCTGGAAAGTCTCTGCTGTTTCTAACAGCAGAGACTTGCCGCTTCTTACCTCCGTCGGCGGCGACTTCCTGGGCCTTCTGATGCCGTGATCACACGTGAATTCGCCAATCGGGGTGTCTGTACACCATATGAAAACTGTAATCCTCGCTAGTGAGGATTACAGTTTTCAAACTGCAATTCTTATTCTGGCCACTAGATGGCCAGGCCAGGATAATAAATGAACAATTCATGGATTTAACTGCATCTAGTAAATCCATGATTGCTCATAAAGAAAAAAAACAAAACACAATATATCAGATCATATTTGAGCTTTAAAATAATAACAAAAAAAATTTAAAAAATGTTAAAAAATATATAAGAAATAAAAAAGATATAAAAGTTCAAATCACCTCCCTTTCCGTATAAGTAAAAAATAAATACCTAAATAACAATAAATATAGACATCATGGGTATCACCGTGACCGAAACACATCGGGGTGCTTGATCATCACTATTAGTGACTCTTTGTCAAATATGTAAGAAAAGTGACATACTGATTTGAATATTTTCCAGAATAACCAATTATATTCCAGTGTACTCACTTAAAATTATATAAATCATATTTTTAATATACTTACAAAGGATCCATCATCCAGGAATAAGAAGACCCTCGTTAAACAGGTGCCACTTTCACTATATACACATTTCTTCATCTCAATGTTCACTGAGAATGTGCTGTTTGCACAAGGCTGAAAGCATAAGAAGAAAGGTTATATGGTGATGCATGTACTGTCTTTCACAAATACCTCACAATTGGCAGTATTAGTGTGGGACCCAGTGGCATTGCTTTCTCTAATATCTGAATTCCGCAAATTGACTAATACAGTAGTTGCATTGCATGTACATTTACAAAAATAGGCTGTTGGCAAGTCAGTGCTGCTAATGTTACTTTGATGTAAAATGCTAATTTAAAGACTATGTACACTGTTGGGTGTATTTTTTTATTATTGCATTGTACTCATTTTAACCTAAAAAAGTTAAAAAAGTAGCAGGATCTGAAATGTCACTCAGTTCCGTCAGGCAGCTTAGCTGACGAGTTCCTCAACTCTGATCTTTGACTTATAAAGACTCATTATAGCTCAGTTCTTATCTTACTGACAAAAAATGGGCTTAAGTGTTTATGACTTTTTAGTAATTTAGAGATAGGGGTAATTAGATGACCAGCACAAATTGAAAGTAAAAAGTAGAATTCACACAGCTAGAAAAACAGTTAACCCTTTGCAGCTGAATATTTTATTAATAAAGACCAATTGAAAAAATGATTTTAGACCAAAATGAGTAAAATGCAATCTTAAAAAAAAAATTGCCATCCAAAGATGTACATAGCCTTTAAGTATAAGTAGTTATATACACACACATTTGCTATATCTCCCTTTGCACAACAAGCAGATTTTTTGTGATCTGGTTTTTAATGTTACGGTACCTCTGTTAATATATATACACATTTGCCATGAAATGTAAATTGATTCTTATCAAATGTGGTGATATGTGATCCACCTTCCACGGCACATGTACTTGGGCAGGGGACGTCTTTACAGTTCCAGTGGCCTCCAGAGCATAAACTGCAAAACAACAAGAATATTATGTATAAAAAACTAATGCTAATATACATTCAATGTAAGTAGGGCAAGTAATAAAGGCAAAGCAGGCCTGTGAAGAACACCTGGTAGAGGAAGATTAGAAAGTTAATGAAAGTTAATTGGTAAGTTTTCTGTACCCTAAAATGACAAATACAATTTGTCAATCAAAACACATGCTCTCATACAGTTACAACGATTACATTTTTTTAAAAAGTTATAGCTCTTGGAATATGACGATTAAAAAATTGCTTGATCAGCAAGCCCCAAATAGGCTGGTCACCACGGGTCACTAAGGCTTGATGTTGCTTGGTATAGGCCACTTTTACTGTCCGTGCAGTAAACACTGAGGGGAATTTACTAATGAAAATGTGCCCAAAATAGTAGTGTACATGCTTAGCAACATAGTTATAAACTGTTTTAGACACATTCAGACACTTTTTGAAATGTATTCCAAAGGTTCACGGCGTCATGAGAAACAGGGCATGGTTTCACTGTGGCATTGTGTGAACAAAAATATGCAAAATAACCGTGGAGCCCCAGTTATGGGTCTACAACACTGTGAGAGCCAGATATCCCTCAAAGGAAGGAAAACCAAGCAAAAGGGTGTCCCCATTACAGAGATCACCAAATCCACCGTATTAAGTGGCCCCTATGTCATGATCCCGCTCTTTTACAAGCTTTAAGGACGTGACATCCTTAAAGCTTGTAAAAGAGCGGGATCTTGACATATTACTGTTTCCCAGGGAGCTTTGCACTTTGGATTGCTGTGTTGAGACTCTTAAATGAAGCTCCATGGTGTTTTTTTGTAGCTGGTCTCCTTGAGATCAGCTATTGTTCTGTTTGAGTAGGACCAAGGCATTGCTCCCATTTAGCTAGAATCCTACTCCACACTGATGAGGGGCAATACCCCGAAACAGCTGTCTGTGGATGAATAACTGGCTTGGGTCTTCCCTGTCACATCCTTAAAGCTTGTAAAAGAGTGGGATCTTGACATAGGAGCCACTTAATATGGTGAATTTGGTGATATCTGTAATGGGGACACTCCTTTGCTTGGTTTTCCTTCCTTTATGGGATATCTGGCTTTCACTGTGTTGTAGACCCATAACTGGGGCTCCACGGTTATTTTGCATATTACTGTTTCCCAGGGAGCTTTGCACTTTGGATTGCTGTGTGGGGACTCTTAAATGAGGCTCCATGGTGTTTTTTGTAGCTGGTCTCCTTGAGATCAGCTATTGTTCTGATTGTGTGAACAAAAACTACACCGTAATTTTGGCACATTTTTCGGAGAAAATAAAGCCAACAAATAGATGCTGTAAATGTACCTTTAGATAGTCTATATGTGTGCCAGATTCACTTCTCGGCCTTTTGGCTAAGATCAAGTGTAGTCTGCTCTTTCTGTCTGCCTTGACTTGCCAGCTCAGGTCCTTTGGGTACCCCCTACACTCGGCCTTTGGGCATCGTCGATTAAATTCGGCTTCAGCTCACTGTTGCTATTGGGTGTAGGGCTATTCCCCTAGGAACAAGAGTGTTCTGGTCTTTGACCTCCTCTTGGCCTGTGGCTTAATAGACCTGGTGTACGACGTTAGACAGTTCTCACTTGGATCTCGACAGCCAAAGAAGACTTTTTGGAAGATTTTCTGTGACTGCGATCAAGGAGAAGATCTTTGCGAAGACTCGACGGAGAACCCGGAAGACGAACCCCGACGCCAAATCGCCGGCGACGAGGACCTCCGACTTCGGGAAAACTTCGGCAAGGAAAAGAAGTTCGGCGAATTTCTTCCCCGGAAGAAGCCCCGCCCAGCAAGGAGGAAATCTGCATAGCCACTCCCACCTGTGGCAAAAGGGACACCTTGCGGAGATTCTCCAGGGAGAGGAAGGCAAGAAGGGAGAAGCCATGGCCTCAACCTCCAAACCTTCCAAGACCAGCAAGAAGGCTGAGGGACCAGCCAAGAAGCCCCAAGACTCCAACCCCCCTGGTTCTTCTGGAACTAACCCCACCACTTCTGCCCAGCAGAAGGGAGGCGGAAAGCCCGGCCAGGCCGCTCCTTCCCTGGAGCCCTGGATGTGGCAGACTGTCGCCCTGAAGCTCAAGGAGGTGGATGGGAGGGTCCCAGACATGACCGAGGAGGTCTTCTGTAAGAAGATGCTGGTGGAGCAGGGGTTTTCGAAGCCAGAGACCCTCAGCGTACAAGCCTTCGTGACCGGAATCTTCTACGTGACCTTCCGTCGATCAACATCTGCAGAAGATACTGGGAAGCGGTGAAATCGGCGGCACCGGACTCTCCATTCTCTCGCTTCGTCGGGAACTGCCCTGTTCAGAGAGAGGAGAGAAGGATCACGGTGTCTATGAGGAATCCGCATACCCCCGGCAAAGACATCACCACCTTCCTGAAGCGGTTCTGCACAGTGGTGAGGGAGCCCACCCACATCCTGAACAGACTCGGCTTCTGGACCGGGAAGTGGTCGGTGATCGTGAAACTGAACAAGGACTCGACCTCCGAAGACGGCCTCCAGCACCTGTCATTTTCCCTCGGAAACTCCCATGGGCTCATCTACTACCCGGACATGCCACAGTTCTGCAGGAAATGTGGGAAGAAAGGTCACGAGATGAAGAACTGTGAGGAGAATCCCTGCCGAATCTGCCGGGTGACAGGACACGAGACCAAGGACTGCCCCAAGAAGATGGCGTGCAACCTGTGCGGACTGTCCTCCCACATCTACAAGGACTGTCCAAAGAGGGACCGCAGCTGGGCATCAGTCGTAGCCAAGGCTCCGGTCAGTGGGAAGCCAGCCTCAGCATCAGCGAAGCCCAAAGAGAAGCCATCCAAGAAGGAGGGTAAGCGGACACCTGCCCCCGCCCAAGCTCCCGTGACCAACCCTCCCCGCCCAGCCTCCTCCCTCCCCGTCACCACCACTGAGGCTATCCTAATCCCGCCCATTACCTCAGTGGCACTTTCACGCTCCCCCAGCCCAACCCGCCCCCTGGCCACCACTGTAGCAGCACTTAACCCCCCTCCAGCTGCTACAGTCCACACCACGGAGGACTTTCCCGCTCTTGTCTCCCCAGGTGTCAAGCCAAGAAAGAGGAAGGAGAGGGACAGCCCCGTTGCTGACAACTCCAAGAAAAAGATGATCGAGGTGGAGGAAGACCCCCTGCCCGACGCAGAAGAAATGGACCACATCGTGGAAGAGCTGGTGACCGTCATCGAGGGCGAAGAGCTGCAGGACCTTCAGGTCGTCCAGACCAACGCCCTCCGGGAACTGGAAGCACAGTGCCTGCTGTTATTGGGGCAACCCATAGACGGCACGCAAGACGAAGAGAAGCCGCCGGACGACCGGGGTGGTAACTAAGCTGTATCGTTTCCGCTAACCTGTTTCTTTCTCCTCCATGATGGCAAATTTTAACCTTTTTTCCATTAATGTCAGGAGCATTAGGGATAGGTCTAGGTGCCAGACGGTGCTAGCTTTTCTTTCCTCTCAGGTTGCCGACGTCTTCATGTTGCAGGAGTGTGCACTGCCCCCCTCTAGGTCTCACAACCATCTGGCCAGATTGTGGTCCCATGGTCCATCCTACTGGTCCGGTGGAGGTGACTGTAAGTCGGCCAGGGTGGCCATCCTCCTCAGGGGAAGCACCTTTACACTTGACTCCGTCCAGGAGCTCGTCTGCGGCAGGCTTCTTGTCGTAGACGGTTCCTGGGCGGGAGAGCCGATTAGGCTCATCAACGTGTACGCTTCCCCTGACAAGGGTGAGCGACTGGAGCTCTTCCAGGCCCTACGACTGCAGCTCACTACCACTAGGACCGTAGTGATGGCCGGGGACTTCAACTGCCCGATCGAGGAGGACGGACGCAGCTCCAGTACTTCAAGCAAGTTGGATGTCACTTCCAAGCTGCTTATTGAGATGGTAACCGAAGCGTCCTTGCAGGACGTTGTGGGATCCATGGGGAAAGGCTCCGTTAATTATACGTGGAGCCGACCCGATGGCTCACTCCGTTCTAGGATAGACTTTGTGTTCACCTCTCGGGCAGTCAGGCGGTGTGGGTACTCTATGATCCCTTGCTTCTTCTCCGATCACAGGGCCGTTCAGGTCCAGTGCGTCCTTGGCGACGGGTTCCCCCCGGCCCTGGATCCTGGAAACTGAATTGTGCTCTGCTGAATCGCGAGGATGTGCTTGCGGAGCTTAGAGACACCTACATAGCCTGGCGGAACGACAAATGCTTGTTTGCACGAACTAGTGACTGGTGGGAGTATGTTAAAGTCCAGTTTCGCTGTTTCTTTCAGGCCAAGCAACAACAACAGGCGTGTGAGAAGAAAAGGGACTTCAGAGAGCTGCAGCGTCAGTTGCGGTCCCTGCAAGACCTTCATCTGTGCGGCTGGAACGTGAGGGAGGAGCTGGAGGAGACCAAAAAGAGCCTGAAAAGGCACTTTGAGGAGGAATCCAAGCGAATCATCTTCCGTTCCAAGGTGGAGAACCTGGAGAAGGGTGAGAAGTGTAACTCGTTCTTTTTCAGGAAACTCCATGCCGGCCACACGCCCCTGAACGAACTCCGAGACAAGGATGGAAACATGCGAACAGGGAAGGAGGAAGTGATGGGAGTCGTCACAGACTACTACAGCGACCTCTACTCCCCGAAGAACACCGATCCGACAGCCGCCGATAAATTCCTGTCAGGTATCACTAACCATCTTGACCCTGCAGGTGCGGAGGCGATGGATGACCCTCTGACGGTGGGGGAGCTGCTCTCTGCCGCTAGATCCTTTAGGTCCGGCAGGACCCCGGGCAGTGACGGTCTTCCAGCCGAGCTCTATGTAGCGCTGGGGGACCTGATCTGTCCGGACCTGCTGGAACTCTATGAGGAGATGGTGGTGGAGGGTAGAATGCCCCCATCGTTGAGGGAAGGCATGATCACGATCCTGTACAAGCGGAAGGGGGAGAGATGCGACTTAAAAAATTGGCGTCCCATCTCTCTCCTGAACGTGGACTACAAGATCCTCGCCAAGGTACTGGCCAACCGGCTGAAGGTTGTCATCGGCAGGATCATCCACCCGGACCAGACCTGCGGCATCCCTGGCCGCAGGATCGCAGACAGCCTCGCTCTCATGCGAGACACGGTACAATACATCAAAGACCGCCGTGTACATGCGGCCCTGGTCAGCCTCGACCAGGAGAAGGCCTTTGACCGCGTCTCTCATGAATTCATGGGCAAGGCTTTGCGCAAGCTGGGTCTAGGCAGGAGGTTCTGTTCGTTTGTTAACCTGATGTACCTTGACATTTACAGCACGGTGTTGGTGAACGGCTGGAAGACTGACCCCTTTCAGGTGCGCTCCGGGGTCAGACAAGGCTGCCCTCTTTCACCTCTCCTTTTTGTTTGTGTTATAGAGCTCCTCGCGGAGTCTATCCGGCAGAATGGAGAGATCAGAGGGATCACCGCACCAGGACCAGGTCGCTACGAGGTCAAGTGCTCGCTGTACATGGACGACGTGACCGTCTTCTGCGCTGACCGGCGTTCGGTGACTGCACTCGTCCAGACCTGCGAGGAGTTCGGACAAGCTTCAGGGGCCAAAGTCAACTGCGGGAAGTCGGAAGCCATGCTCTTCGGGGACTGGCAACTGGCTTCTTCTGCCCCCTTCCCATTTACCATCAAATCAGACTTCATCCAAATCCTCGGAGTCTGGTTCGGGAAGGAAGGCGCAGCCCTCAAGTCTTGGGAAGAACGCTTGGCCAAAGTCAACCAACGGATTGGACTATGGAGCCTCAGACAGCTCACTATCGAGGGCAAAGCGCTCGTCCTGCGTAACGAAGTTCTGCCTGTGCTACAGTACACCGCACAGGCGTGGCCCCCTCTGGCTACCGTTTCTAGGGCCATTACCAGGACAGTGTTTCGCTTTGTTTGGGGCTCGAAAATGGACAGAGTGAAGCGAGCCATCATGTACAAAGAGCCCCGCAAGGGTGGGAAAGGAATTCCGGACCTGCCCACGTTACTGCGGATCGCCTTTGTTTGTGACAGCGTTCGCCGGACTCTGAGAACAGCAAACGGCTCTGTGGGCAAGGCTATGTCTCGCTTCTTTCTCCTGCCCCTCTGGAGAGGCCTGGGCTGGGACAAGTGGGACAGCTCCATCCCTTACAACTGGCACGCTCCATGGTATTACGGAGACGTCGTCAGGTTCGTGAGGGAACACCAACTGGAGGGCCTCAAGCCCGACTTGTGGAAACCCAAGACTATCCACAAGCTAATCAGAGCAAAGGACTTGGTGGAGTCAATTCCAGGGCTCCCTGATGACACCGCAGAGACAGTTTGGACTAATGTGTCTTCAGACAGGTTAACCAACGGGCACAAGGACTTGTCATGGATGGCCATCCAGGGAGGCTTACCCATCCGGTCATTCATGCATGCCCGCAACCTGTGCAAAACCTGGTACTGCCCCAGATGCCCCTTCACGGAGGAAACATCGTACCACCTTCTCTGGGAGTGCCCCTTTGCGCAGGGCCTGTTGGATGCCCTGGAACATGAACTCAAAGACTCGGTGCCCAGGAACTGCCTGCAACACACCTCGGTGTTGTACGGACTATTTCCTGGGATTCATTCTGTTGAGGCCATCCAGGAGGCCTGGCGCCTTATGAACTGTTTTAAGGACGCTATATGGCTTGCCAGGAACCGGCTCATCCTCAGGAGGGAGAGCATGTCCGTCCTGGACTGCCGCAGGCTTATCCACAGCCTGTTGAGGGACTACAACTTCCTGGACGACATCGACGAAGAAGAGGACTAAACCCCTCTCCTTCCCCCTCTTCCCCCCCTGTGGTGTGTGTTAGTTCAATAAAGCTTCGGGCATGTGATCTCCCCTCCCTACCCCCTCCTTCCCCTCCCCCACCCCTCATCACTGTCTGAATGCTTTTGTTGAAAGGTTCTTTTGTGTTATCGTGATTGAATAGGTATGCTAGTGTAGCATGTATTGTGATGTATAGCGTAGGTTAGCCTGTGTTTTACATGACAATACCATGCTAAAGAGCGACGATTGTAAGTATTTATTAAGTGCTGCCTCGTGGCCTGCGCTGCGTCGCAGTACTAAGTATGTATGTATTGACGATTTGATTGTAATAAAGACGTTTTCAATCAAAAATAGGTGTGCCAGATTTGACAACCAGGATCAGCCACTTTCGTACAGTTTATAACTGTCTATATAAGTTTCCATTGTCTTACTTTTAGACAGTATTAGTAAATGTGGGCCACTTCCAGAAGAGACCACAAGCCATGGATCCTGCCTGAACATACACGCTTACAACATTTAGGTGTGAATTACAATCAGGCACAACTATCTGTCTTAGTCAGGTCCACCACTCTGTACAGAGAAGTTATGCTCTGCGACAAGATGGCTAGTCCATTCCACCTGACCTGGCCTATTACAGGTCATCTGAACACTCATAAGAGCATGGGCTTGGAGCAGGGGCATAGCTAAAGGCTCATGGGCCCTGGTGCAAGAATTAAGCTTGGGCCCTCCTTCTCTCAGTGCTTTGTGGCCAGGGGGCAGGGAATTACATACCCATCGTGCTGCCTGAGGCAAAAATTGAAATGGTACCTACAGTACCAAATTCTTGACCTAACCCCTTCCCTCCAGCATGCACTTTCTATAATACCGGTGTCTTCTTATGTGGCACAATGGTCTTTGGATTGGGCCTCCTCAGGATACTGGTCCCCATTTCTATCTCTGCACCCCTTACAGCTATGCCGCTGGCTTGGAGGAGCTATGGTTTTCTGCCCCTTCGCAATGCTCCCCTCTGATGTAGATGTTGCTGCTACCAAACTCAACCTCAGTACTAAGGGTAGTGTGACAATTTGTGACTGGTCTAACTACAACACAGTGTGACTGGTCCTTTCAATGCCAGATGCTGTAACTGTCCTCACATGCTCCCCCTTGGCATATCTATTTATCTACTACAGGAAAGCGCTTCTAGGTGTCTACTTTTCACTTTCTTCTGACTCAGCCCAGTGTCTCACCCTTCATGGTAATTAACCCCTTATGTCAATTATATACAATGCAATTTCTCAACAAATACAGTGCAATTTTCGTTAATTACCATGTGGTCCACACAGATCTTATGCCTGTTCCACAAGTCACTTGTGATGTTACCACTCACAATATACTTCTTAAACCTGGCTTAGATTTAACCCACAGAGATACACACATTACATGAGCATAATGTGGGTGTCTCAACATATGACCTACTGAAATTTTTCACAGTTGAACATGGGAGGTACTGACACCATAAGGCTTGTTCAAATCTGTGTTGGAGGCTCCGCCAGGGGGCTTTGTCACAAATCTTGCCAAAAATAGAGGAAAGAAAAGTTCTGCATGTAAGACTTTTATCTCTATTAAAAAAAGTGGTTTCCTGTTTGGCTCTATTTGTGCCAGTAATTTCCCTAGTTGAGGTAAATGGGGCTGGGCTGCAATACCAAGAATAGCTACTGTTCTTGAAAGAGATGCCAGTAGCCAGCTGTGCTCACCAGAGCTCCGGTGAATGTAGCAGCTCCCCGTAACAGCTGAGCGCCGAAAGTGCCGAGTGTCGGCATCCTGAGGATAGGTCATCATTATCAATAGCTGGATAACCCTTTTAAACCATATTTCTCAACAGTGATTTTTTTAAATTAAAACTACACAGCTGCATTCGTTATATTATGGATTTGTTACTGCTGTGCTGCGCAGAATTCCAGCATTAGAGCTACAAGGTAACAGTTGATCTTCAGGGGTACTGATTATTTGACCCCCGACGATCTGACATTGAGGACCTATCCTGATATTAGGCCATCAAGATCTTGGACAACCAGGATCGGCCATCACTAGCTAACTGGAGGGTGTACGGCAGACTGCACCCATGCCGATAAATGGGAGAAGCGCTGTCCAATTCAATGCTGACAGTGCTGTGCAGTTCCGGACAATTGGCTAGTGATGGCCTATTCTAAGTCCATCCTCATGTTATCTTTTTCTGGTTATATATTAAGAGAGTTAGTAAAATACACTTACCATGTCCTACAAGTATCATTGTAATGTGATCCTGGTGGATAAATTTCATTGTTATATATACAAGAACATTTTTCGATGGGGATACATCCCAAGTCAGTGATATCATCCATCACTAATCCTAGAAACGAAAATAGTAAACTACTGAATATGATGCTCATTGTCGCAAAGTAAACTCACATTTCTGTTGGCAAGTGTAATATAAAAATAGTAATTTCCCTCTTTTAAATGTAGCTTTTTCAGGTAGATACAATGGAGCAGCAGATTTATCAGAGAGTGGCAGAGTATGCCGGTCTATGATAATAAGGAACCCTGCCAGAGGCTGCGCTTAATTTACAGTACAGACCAAAAGTTTGGACACACCTTCTCATTCAAAGAGTTTTCTGTATTTTCATGACTATGAAAATTGTTGATTCACACTGAAGGCATCAAAACTATGAATTAACATATGTTGAATTATATACTTAACAAAAAAGTTTGAAACAACTGTAAATATGTCTTATATTCTAGGTTCTTCAAAGTAGCCACCTTTTGCTTTGATTACTGCTTTGCACACTCTTGGCATTTTCTTCATGAGGTTCAAGAGGTAGTCACCTGAAATGGTTTTCACTTCACAGGTGTGCCCTGTAAGGTTTAATAAGTGGGATTTCTTGCCTTATAAATGGGGTTGGGACCATGAGCTGTGTTGGGCAGAAGTCAGGTGGATACACAGCTGATAGTCCTACTGAATAGACTGTTAGATTTGTATTATGGCAAGAAAAAAGCAGCTAAGTAAAGAAAAAGGAGTGGCCATCATTACTTTAACCACTTCAGCTCTGGGCCATTTCCCCCCTTCCTGACCAGGCCTAATTTTGCAAATTTGACATGTGTCACTTCATGTGGTAATAACTTTGGAACGCTTTTACTTATCCAAGCGATTCTGAGATTGTTTTCTCGTGACACATTGTACTTCAAGTTAATGGTAAATTTGAGTTGATAAGTTTTAATTTTATTTATAAACAAATCCAAAAGTTAACAAAAATTTGAAAAAATTCACTGTTTTCTAAATTTCAATTTCTCTGCTTTTAAGACAGATAGTGATGCCCCATAAAATCCTTTTTAATTTACATTCCCCATATGTCTACTTTATGTTGGCATCATTTTGGTAGTGTAATTTTATTTTTTTAGGACAGTAGAAGGTTTAGAATTTTAGACGCAATTTTTGCAAATTTGCAAAATCAACTTTTTTAAGGACCAGTTCAGTTCTGAAGTCAGTTTGTGGGCTTGCATAATAGAAACCACCCATAAATGACCCCATGTTAGAAACTACACCCCTCAAACTATTCAAAACTGGTTTTAGAAATGTTGTTAACCCTTTAAGTATCCCACAGGAATTAAAGCAAAATAGATGTGAAATTTCAAAATTTCACTTGTTTTGCAGATTTTCCATTTTAATCATTTTTTCCTGTAACACATCAAGGGTTCACAACAATATTTATTACCCCGAATCTGCAGTTTGCAGAAACACCCCACATGTGGTCGTAAAATGTTATTTGGGGATACGCCAGGGCTCAGAAGGGGAGGAGCAGCATCTGAATTTTCTAACATGGAATTTTTTGTCATGGTTTGTAAGAGTGATAACTTTTTAATTTTTTTGTGGACTGAGCTGCGTGAGGTCTTATTTTTTGCTTTTTATTGGCACCATTTTGGGGTACATCCGGCTTTCTGATCACTTTTTAATCTAATTTTTGGGAGGTTAACTAAAAAAAAAAAAGCAGTTTAGGGGCATTTTTCTATATATATTTTTTTTTTTACACCGTTCACTTGATGGGGTAGATCATGTGAAATTTTTGTAGAGCCAGTTGTTACGGATGCAACGATACCAAATATGTCTATTTTTATTTTATTTTTTTACGTGTTACACAATAAGAGCATTTTTAGAAGAAAAATCATGTTTTTGTGTTGCAATTTTTTAAGTGCCATTTTTTTTCATTTTTCGGGCTATAATCTTGTGTGGGGGCTCATTTTTTGTGGGATGAGGTGACGTTTTTATTGCTACCATTTTGGGATGCATACGACTTTTTGATTGCTTGATACTATGTTTTTTGGTAGGTGATGCGACAAAAAAAGCTGTTTTGGCATAATTTTTATTAGATTTTTTTACGCAGTTCACTTGATGGGGTAGATCATGTGATATTTTTATAGAGCCGGTCGTTTCGGACGCGGTGATACCAAATATGTCTATCTTATTTATTTATTTTTATTTGTAACTTTTTTTAATGAAATATTTGGGGAAATTATTTTTTTTATATATATATGTGATTTTTTTTTTTATAATACTCTATTTTTTTTTTTTTTTTTACACTTTGTGTCCCCCATAAGGTCATACAAGACCTCAGGGGGACATTTAACTTCACTTATTTTTATTTTTATTTTTTTACACTTGATTTCTCCTGTAACTGGGGCTGACATAGTAGCCCCAGTTACAGGGGAAATACATCCCCAGAGAGGCTGTACAGCATAATACTATGCTGTACAGCCTCAGTGCAGGGCTGATCGGGTCTATGAGAGACCCGGCAGCTCCTGCACTCTCACAGCCCCGGCAATCATGTAACCGCCGGGCTGGAACAGGAAGCGCAATAGCGCTTCCTGATCTGTATACACAGCGCTCGTTGAGCACTGTGTATACAGCGATCTAGAAGGCAGGGACCCCTGGGAACAGTCCCTGCCTTCTCTTTGGGGTACCCTGCTGTCACTGACAGCAGGTACCCCACTGTGCAGCTGCACGATTAGCATGCAGCTGCTATCTCTGAATGGACGTTCAGAAACGTCCATTCAGAGATAGATAACTACTTCCCGGACGTTTATAGTCAACGGGCGGACGGGAAGTGGTTAAGAAAAATTGGGAAAGTCAGTCCGAAAAATTGGGAAAACTTTGAAAGTGCCCCCAAGTGCAGTCGCAAAAACCATCAAGCGCTACAAAGAAACTGGCTCACATGAGGACCGCCCCAGGAAGGGAAGACCAAGAGTCACCTCTGCTGCGGAGGATAAGTTCATCCGAGTCACCAGCCTCAGAAATTGCAGGTTAACAGCAGCTCAGATTAGAGACCAGGTCAATGCCACACAGAGTTTCAGCAGCAGACACATCTCTACAACAACTGTTAAGAGGAGACTGTATGCAGCAGGCCTTCATGGTAAAATAGCTGCTAGGAAACCACTGCTAAGGACAGGCAACAAGCAGAAGAGACTTGTTTGGGATAAAGAACACAAGGAATGGACATTAGACCAGTGGAAATCTGTGCTTTGGTCTGATGAGTCCAAATTTGAGATCTTTGGTTCCAACCACCGTGTCTTTGTGCGACGCAGAAAAGGTGAACGGATGGACTCTACATGCCTGGTTTCCACCATGAAGCATGGAGGAGGAGGTGTGATGGTGTGGGGGTGCTTTGCTGGTGACACTGTTGGGGATTTATTCAAAATTGAAGGCATACTGAACCCGCATGGCTACCACAGCATCTTGCAGCGGCATGCTATTCCATCCGGTTTGCGTTTAGTTGGACCATCATTTATTTATCAACAGGACAATGACCCCAAACACACCTCCAGGCTGTGAAAAGGGCTATTTGACCAAGAAGGAGAGTGATGGGGTGCTACGCCAGATGACCTGGCCTCCACAGTCACCAGACCTGAACCCAATCGAGATGGTTTGGGGTGAGCTGGACCGCAGAGTGAAGGCAAAAAGGCCAACAAGTGCTAAGCATCTCTGGGAACTCCTTCAAGACTGTTGGAATACCATTTCAGGTGACTACCTCTTGAAGCTCATCAAGAGAATGGCAACAGTGTGCAAAGCAGTAATCAAAGCAAAAGGTGGCTACTTTGAAGAACCTAGAATAGAAGACATATTTTCAGTTGTTTCACACTTTTTTGTTAAGTATATAATTCCACATGTGTTAATTCATAGTTTTGATGCCTTCAGTGTGCATCTACATTTTTCATAGTCATGAAAATACAGAAAACTCTTTGAATGAGAAGGTGTGTCCAAACTTTTGGTCTGTACTGTATGCCTAGTCAAAAATTATCAGTTGTGATATCTGTATGCTCCTGTACTGATCGCCACCCCAGAAAATTGGCATAATATATGATAAACATGGCTGTTCCATTGGTCCCTCTCTGAACTTGCCAGATCCCTTTTTTGGGAAAGTGGCAAAGGCTGCCGAAATTTTTTTCAAAATTTTTACTCAAGGGTTGTTGAAAAAGTCACAAACACACAGTTCTACACCTTTTTCATGACCCAAAATTGGCATAGATCATATGATAAATTAGGCCAAGTAAAGTAACATTGAACTTTATTCTACTGTGCATTACTACTTGAGGAACAGTATTGCATCCATACTGGAGATACATAAACAGTAGTATAGCGAATTGAGATGTGAGGTCTGTCATGGGCAGTGCATTGTACTAAATTTGCTTTAAAGGAAATCAGTTTGGGGCCAGTAAACCACCAACATGCAGTTACACACAACACCAATCCACCTCTGAAAATTATGTATAACAAATGAGGATATAACGTACCAAGAGATTGCAACTCCTCTTCAAAGACATCAGTTGCAGGTGCATTGTGCCGATGAAGCCAAGAACAGTACACTGGGCATTGGGCACACACACATTGAAGCAAGGTGAACCATCCACAACTTCATAGGCAAAATCCACATGTGCCCAATGCTGCTGGAGACTAATTTCCAGTTAAATTAGATCTTCATTTTCAAAGATTGACAGGTTTGATATAGGAAAGTTTGGGGCACTTACACTGGGGCGCTGCTTAACTGCATGCTACCAGTTTAGTGGCCCAAAACCAGGTTCACTTTAAAGGAGTTGCCCACCTTTTACATACTGATGACTTATCAAGTGAATGTGAGATAATCTGCAGTTGGCACAACCATCACACAACCACATTTACTGGTTTTATTTTTTGTATTCATATAGTGAGTAAAGGGATTCTTTCCAGCATCCCTGATGGTCTGAGCAGTGAAAAGGTTACTGTCAGTATAGCTGATGATCTAGGGCAGTGATGCATACACACTGTAATCCTCCAAGTATTTTTCTTTCAAAGCGAATCTGTCAACAGTGACTTCCCAAGCTTCAATCCTTTCTGTGGCCAGATCCTCGCTGGCTGCTTTGATTGCCAGAGCCCGACAGTGGCCAAGCAGCCAGCGAGGATCTGGCCACAGAAATGAGTGGTACATCAAGAGCAATGGTGACCCTCTCATTGCACCAAGAGCCCAATTTGCATATAAAGAAAATCTCATATCATAACTCGAGAATGGAGCCTCAGATCAACAAAAGTAAAACAGCATTTTAATCAGGCAAAACAACAGCTATGTGTTTATGCAAACAGTTTGATACGGAAGTCACTGGTGATAAATTGCATTTAAATATCCATGGTACTGTAGTTTTTGCTACTAATTAATAGATACATAATAAAGAAAAACTGAATTGCCGTATACCAATCTGCAGCATAGATATCCCATTTAAACAGCTGCTCAGTGGTTAAGCAGGAGTTTAAAAAAAAAATTATATAAAATTATACCCACCTCATCCACTTGATTGCAGGGAGGCTGTCCGCTCCCATCCTAATTCAAGAACACCTGCCAAAGGACCTGCAGCGAGCGTGATGACGTCACCACGTGATCATGCTCATGACGTCACAACATGCTCCCACGTGGTGAGGTCATCACGCTCTCTGCAGGTCCTTTGACGGATTTTGGCCTCTCTACGATCAAGTGGATGAGTATAATTTTTTTTACTTTGAGCCAGTTTAGGAAAACTTGATTTGTTATCACGTAACGTGAGGAAATTTGGCTTTGTGGCACATTGAATTTTTCCTGAAATTTGGATCAAAGTCCACTTAAGATATTTTTCAGATCATTTTTATGGCCAGTTTCACACAAGTGTGCTTGGTTGGGAAAATATAATCCATTCAACAGGCATATTTCCCAGACCAACCACTGCTCATCTGACCCAAACTCACTGCATCATAGTGATTATGGTGTGAGTCCCAAATTCCTGGGCCGAACACGCTTGTGTGAAGCTGGGCTATTAGATAGTGAACCAGTTTTCTTGCCTTTTGGACAGACACAGCCAGCCACACAACTTCCATCGCAAAAAAAATGTTGTCCTGGATTGGAGCAGGTAGATTTGCATGGCGGACTGCATTCTTTGTAGATCATATTTGCTGGACAAGACTTATCTAAAGAAGTAAGAGCAAATGTATTATAATCAAGCTGCTGTAACAGTATAGTAAATAGTCTTAAAGCATAACTAAATTTTAACAAACTTTGCATTAATCAATAGTAGAGTGTGTTTACATGAGGAATAACACTGTTATTCATTATATGATTTGTATCTGGCATTTTTTAGCAGTTTTTCCTCTGTGCATGGTGAATGTATAGTTTACATTTTTCCTAGATCTGGTGGGTGGAAACCAGCTCCCATCCATTTCAAATACAAAGTAGAAGATAATCTGCTCACAACCTTCTCTTAATCAAAGTCAGCCTCAAGATCAAGGAGAACATTACAGAGAAGTACTGACTTGTATGGTTATGACTTTAGCACTTGTGCTGAGACACAAACTTCTTATGTAGCTGTACAGTCACTTTAGTGTTTCTTCTTGAGTCTGGGTTCAATCATGCTCCTGCTCTCTCCCTCCCCCCTCCCCTATAGACTTGTATTGAAATGTGTAAAATTGAAGATCTATTCTCAAGATAGGTCTTTCAAATCAGATTGGTGCAGTTCTGACACTTGACACCCCTATCAGCTCTCAGTAACATAATACTAGATGGAACCAGAAGCAGAAGACTTCATCCTGTACTGTACGTCAGGGATCAGCAACCATTGACACTCCAGCTGCTGTGAAACTACTACTCCCAGCATGCACCCTTTCTTGTCTGTTCTTGTAGAAGTGAAAAGAGGATTCCGAGAGTGTCGTAGGTTGCTGATCCCTGCTCTGTGTAGTGGCCGAGCCAGCACACTGCAATTCAGCTTCTATACCAGTGAACAGGTGCTGAACTTCAGCACGCAGCACACACCATTACTCAGAGGATGACTCCTTCTGCTTCCTGCTCTGTCCATTGTTATGTTTCTGGCACCGGCAGATACTTACTAATGCATTGCGATTGTCTATATTGCCTCCTTTGCTGGCTGGATTAATTTCTCCATCACATTATACACTGCTCGTTTCCAGGGGTTTCCGACCACCCTGTTATCCATCAGTGGTGGCCGTGCTTGCACACTATAGAAAATGCACCTCTGAGGTGGCCGGGATTATGGGTGCATGTATGGACACACATGCACAGCCGCTCCCGTCCCAGCCACCTCATATCTGCCCTGCAGTGGTGTCCATAATCCCTGGAGTCAAGCAGTGTAAAATGTGATGTAAAAATGAATTAAGCCAGGAAAGGAGGCAATATGGACAATCACAATACATTAGTAAGAGACTAGTATTAACTGTCTCTACATGATAAATGCCATTGGCTGAAGTGACACAACCCTTTAAGGCCAATAGGAGCCACTTCTGTAAGAGCTTAGACATTATCAAAGTGGTAGTTTTAAAGTATAGTAGATCAGTGATACTCACAGCACATTGCAGTAGTCCTCCAATCTGGTGGGTTTCCTCCAGCAATAGCACACTGGTAGGAGTATTCAGTGATAGTGCTACACAAGCAGAAGGACCGATACATTATGGTGGCATTACAGAGGCACATATCCAACATATAAGCCCGCACAAAGGGCTCCGGATTCAACAGTCTGTTGCATTTCACCCATTTATAGTTTCTTAAGTGTTTGAGGCACATAGATCTCTAGAAAGGGAAAATAAGAGAATTCTACATATTTCTCTCTGACTCACACGCACACTCTGCACTTTGACAGGACCAGGCATTGAAAATATCATCACACTAGGCCTTGACTTCTGTTAAAGTCTCACATTGTGAACTTCTTATTGGCTGAAAGTCTCAGATTTTATTGTATCACAATGAGGGCTTAGACCATATATAATGTTGGCATCTATTGTGTTACTGTGTCTATAGTGCATTATGTTCTGGGATTTTTCATTGATAAATGTAACCATGCTCATCCACATATTCAATTTATTACATCGTGCAGGATGGTTTTTTTTATCTTTTTTCTGTGATTTTCATATACATCTTTGCCTGATCTTGCGGTGTGCAGCACAATAAAGCATGTAATTTGAAGTGAAGACTCACAAAAAAGTTGACAGGTACACTATTATGATGTGTTGGAGACTAGACAAGGTTTGCACAATTAAATAACATTTTAAGGATCCTGCACGACCCCTTTAAGGGCTGTTTCAAACGAGCGGGTGCCGTGCGTGGAATCCACTGTATGAAAAAGAGCCAAGTCTGTTCTGGACAGCAGGGACACGAAGCATTAACATGATTGATAATGCTCCGTGCTTCTCTGTGATCTTTTTACTACAAAATCGCAGTGAGATAAATTTGTCACTGTCATTTTGTAGTAAAAAGGACACAGAGAGGCACAGAGCATTACCAATCATGTTAATGCTCCATGTCTCTGCTGTCCGGAACAGGGTTTGACACTCTTTTACACAGTGGATTCCACGCACGGCATCCGCTCGTGTGAAAGATCCCTAAGTTAAACCATAGCCATATACTCTTACATAAACTTGGCATTTTTTTGTCAGCTCTGTCTTAGGATCGTCACACTTTTGTTCTGGTTTCCTCATCCTATGCATCTTTCCAAAGAGTAGCGGGTCAATCTCATTTCCTGTTTAAAAAAGAAAATGACCAGTTAACAATTAATGTAGACAACCCATAGCATCTACCAAAGACACAAATCTAGAAAAATAGCAAAGCTGGCCTCATATCCCCAAATAGTTCATTCAAGACCAAAGTCATTTATTAGGGAAAAGCAGATGAGAACAATGTTTCTAGTTGCATGACCTAAGGGAGAACCTGTGGGTAGGTACTATTTCTATTATGGAGACCAGTTGATATATGTGATGTCTATTGTAGGCTAGACATACTACTCTGGATTTTTGGGTAAAATACATGCAAATTATCATGTCTAATATCATCAGCATCAGATAGGTTTAGGAAAGATAAATTGAATATCTTTCCCAGAAACCCATATTAGGGGCTCTCCAGACTAAGGGCTCTCCAGAAAGAGTATCTCTTAGATGATGCATATATATTGCTGAGAACCTCACATTTGTATACTAGTCTCTTGCTTTAGCCTTATCTTCTCAACATGATAAGGCTGTAGCCTGGAAGTAAGTGGTGAGCTTTTCATGTAGATGCCCTAGGTTCAAATCCTAGGGGGATTTCTAGATTTTCTCCGTCATTTAACCCATAATAAAGGCTATAGTCTTACTATATTGAGAATAGAGGTGTTCTATACTTAGAAAGCTAATACCTATTACTGTTGTCTTTATAATCATATATTGTGCCTGTGAATAACCCAAATCAGTACCCATCTGCAGGACCTGTCAACGGAAGCATACTTACCAGTTACCAAATGCTTGGTTCCAGCACTGTGAGGCAACTGTCTTTACTACACTTCTGTCCCTTCATGTAAACGTGGGGCATGGACGGATACATGTGTGCTGCTGCAGCCAATGACTGAGCGTAGCTGTGATATGTCCCACATCACTGCTGGGGTGGGGTATTTAAAAAAATATTTGACATTGATCAACCCATTTAAAGACTGGTTTGGTCTATGTTCTTACCACTATAAATCAGATCATCAGTAGCATTTCCATTATAATTCCCACAAAGGCCACATGTTTCTCCCTTGTATTTCTTGTTGAGGGTCAACTGTAACAAAATACAGTGTTAGAGATGCTAGACAATGTTTATTCAAAGTGATCAATCTATGGCTCATTTCTTTGCAAAGACCAAAATAATGTTGATCATATACTGTATATTAAATGGGTTTTCTGGGATTTTACTATTGATGACCTATCCTCAGATTATTTCTTCAATATCAGATCGCCGTGGGTCCGACACCCGGCACCCTGCTGATGAGCTGTATGAAGAGAAGGTACTTGCAGTGTTCATGTGCCATGTCCCTTCTCTCTTCCTGTCCTCTGCTGCTGTCTATGGCAAAACAGGAGCTAGTCAACATAGCCTGACCGTGTGAATGCACACATGTAGCAGAAACTAGTTAATATAGCCTGACCATTTAATGCACAGATGTAGCAGGAAGTCTAGAACGAAAGATGCTCTTTGCAGCTTCTCTCCATTCCAGTTACTTCATTGGAGTCCTCAGCATAGGAACCCCACTTATTTACTCTGAATCCCTAATAGAATATTTGAAAAAACCTAAGGCCCCTTTCACACGAGCGAGTGAGCGTTTTGCAAAAAAAAACGCAGCTTTCTAATTCTGCAGCAGCTATAGCATGAAAAACGCATTTCCTGAATTGCAATGAGAAAGCTACACGCGCGTGAAAAACGCATCAACATAGTTAACTTCGCATAAGGCCGAAAAAAGACATCTGTCCATCCAGTTCGGCCTGTTTTCCTACAAGTTGATCCAGAGGAAGGCTGACATGACTGATACATAATATCAGTCATGAGGTTATTTCTTTTGTACTTTAAATGGAAGGCAATGGATGTGATGTTGCAGAAAGTGTGACTATGTAGAAATTATGAATACGCTGGAAGTACAATTCAATAACCATTGGTGTGTTGTAGATATCCTTACAATATTTTATTGTAAATGAATATGGGTTTATACATGTCTTGATTTCCAAGACTCACATCACATCCACAATCCAAAGAATAAAGTGGCTGCAACACTGAGTTTTCCGCGTGGGTGCGATGCGTGATGTGAACGCATAGCACCCGCACTGAATCCTGACCCATTCATTTCAATGGGTCTGTGTACATGAGCGTTGTTTTTCACGCATCAGTTCTGCGTTGCGTGAAAAACGCAGCATGTTCTATATTCTGCATTTTTCACGCAGCCCTGGCCCCATAGAAGTGAATGGGGCTGCGTGAAAAACGCATTGCATCCACAAGCAAGTGCGGATGCAATGCGTTTTTCACTGAAGGTTGCTAAGAGATGTTGTTTGTAAACCTTCAGTTTTTTATCACGCGCGTGAAAAACGCATCAAAACGCATTGCACCCGCGCGGAAAAAACGGAACAACTGAACGCAATCGCAGACAAAACTGACTGAACTTGCTTGCAAAATGGTGCGAGTTTTCCTGAAAGCACCCTGAACGCATCCAGACCTAATCCGTCACGCTCGTGTGAAAGGGGCCTAAAGTAGCTTGTCCTGCTGTGTGATTAGGACAGGTTTTCTGTGTACTAATGGGACGGCGGCCATTTTATTTCTCCTAATGATTGCTCCCTAGACAAAACAAGCCTTTATAACCAATGAAAGGTATTTGTGAATATATTTATCATAAATTAATATTTAAGTATTTTCATTTTTTTAATTCCTGGAGAACCCCTTTAAGCACTGATGACCCTACATTCTCACGATCAGTCCAGGTCCAGCTTCTATCGTAACCATTTACAGTAAGATGCAGGTATACACATTTGCAAAATTTACCAACGAGTTTATACTGTAACTACATTTCTTATTTTGTGAATCCTGCACTGTAGTTTTTAATCCATCTATTAATATACACCAACATCTACTAGTGTGTATTTGTGAAGATCTCTACTGCTATTTTTATGTAGAAGTGCACATGTACATTATTCTACTATCTTGCTTTAAAAGGATGTTTCCTTCATAGTTTTATAATTTTTAAAGCACAATATTCATAGAATTTGTATTTTTTTGTATTTTTCACTTTATAAGGCACACCAAGGTTTTAGAGGAGGAAAATGAGAAAAAAAATTTTCATTCTACACATCAGACCACCAATCTTCATCAGACTCCCAAATTAGAAACCCAATCTTCATCAGGACCTCAGATTAGACCCCCATATCAAACCTAAGATCAGACCCCCATGTAAGAACCCCAATCTTCATCAGACCTCAGATCAGACTCCTGTGTCCGACCACTGATCAGACCTCAATATCAGACTTCAGATCAGACCCCCATATCAGACCTCACATCAGGGACCCCCATATCAAACCTCCATAACAGAATTTACCTCTCCGGATGGAGCCGCTACTCTGCACAACCAGCCACACTTCCTGCACTCAGCACTTCCTGTTCTTCTCCAGGCCCACACTGCACTGTTACTAGATGTGAAAAAAGAATGTGCAGTGCCTGGAAAAGACCAAGGAGTGGTGACTACAGCAGGAGCTCCCTAGTATTTGCCTTATAAGATGGAGGAAAAAATTTGTCTTATCAAGGAAAAAAATACATTATTTTTTGTCTGTTTCTCCTTTTTTGCTTTGGGAGTACTATGCCATTGAAAATTAAATACAAACATTGTCCTTCTGTCTTCAGCATAGATAGATAAAACTGTTATACAGATAATTCATACAGATAGAGAAATGTTTATATAAGTAGTCCTTTGTTGGTTTACTGCTGCTGAGAAGGTAAAATACTATTTGTGTCAAGGTGAGCCGGCGACGCACCCCATCCTTGCTGCACCGCCGGTCTCCTGTGTCTAGTTCCGAACGAGGACGCGGCAGTTGTCCTCGTTCCCATGGAGATCAGGGAGTGAAGTTTACCCGACAGCGGACACATTCCGGCATACGCCCATTACCCATTTGCGTACAGGGAGCGAGTACTTCCTAGAGTACTTTCGCTTCCTTCTGGCATAAAGAATGCGAAGCGATCTTGGCAGCGTACGCTTCCTGGCGCGGTCAGTGGGCGCCCACCCCTTAGTGACATCCAAGCAGAGCAGGTGAGCGTGGGCGTGGATAGACCAGTGCACACCTGTGGAGAGTCAGTATTGGGGTCATGTTATGCTGGCCACATCACATGACCCACCTGTTGGATTATTCAACAGGCAGCCTGCTGGCCACAGGTTGCCTGCGATTGATCTTATTACCTGAACTTGCTATATTGAAGTATATTGAACTCGGCTTTGACCTCAGCTCGTGTTTTTTACTTTGCTCCTGTTTGTTCCCCTGGGTTTTGACTTGACTTCCTGGTTTGACCTCGGCTTGGCGATATTCTTATATTGTGTGTGTTCTGTCTTTTGTTTATTGTTTTTTCCCTGTATCTTCCTCCCTGTACACCCCAGCACATACTTAGGCTAGGGACTGTCGACAAGTTCTACGCCATTGCCTAGGATGGGCCGTGCAAGTAGGCAGGGTCAGTCGTGGGGTTGAGTTCAGGGCTGCACATAAACCTGAACTGTGACAATTTGTTAGTATAATAGTAGATGTAGACTTGAGATGGCATTATGACAGCTCTATTTTTTTTCTCTTTTTCTCTTGATAGGTCCTAGATAAAGATGCACACAGAAGTATTGCATTTATTTACAGATATGTCCACACTTAACTTATCACTTATCTCAACATGTCCAGAGATGTGTGTCACGAAATGACCTTATATCTAAATTGGATAAATTGCAATACAACTTTCAGACACGAGGTGACGCATGGTGTTACTAGTTATACAACTAGTTTTTTTAGTGTGCAATGATTATCATATACTTTGACCTGTGCCGTTGTTCACCATAATTCTATATGTCGTATACTATAATTTAGATACAGTTGGTGTCAGTATACAGTGCTAGTCTAGTATTATATTTGTTATATGCAAAATAACACACACCAACCACAGTATTATGCATAGATTATTATATACTTTTAACAGTCCTATTAAATGTTTCAAATGTACATAATACAATTCAGGGTGTCAGTATATAGTATATACTGCATGACATTTAAAAAACCTATTGATTATCTGCTGAGCTGTGTATCTAATCCTATCATGTATGATACTGTCTGCAGAGCTGTGTATCTATTCCTATCCTGTGTGATATTGTCTGCGGAGCTGTGTATCTAATCCTATCATGTGTGATACTATCTGCTGAGTTGTGTATCTAATCCTATAATGTGTGATACTGCCTGCTAAGCTATTGTGTGTAAGCTACCTTGTGTGATAGTTTTCTGCTGAACTGTGTATCTAATTCTATTAGATGTGATACTGTCTATGAAGCTATTGTGTTTATCTAAATAGAGTGTGATACTGTTTGCTGAGCTGTGTATCTAATCCTACCTTGTGTGATACTGTCTGCTGAGATGTGTATCTAATTCTGTTCTGTGTGATACTGTCTGCTGAGCTATGTATCTAATCCTATTAGGTGTGATACTGTCTATGAAGCTATTGTATGTATCTGTATAGAGTGTGATACAGTTTGCTTAGCTATGTATCTAATTCTATTAGGTGTGATACTGTCTATAAAGCTATTGTATGTATCTGCTTAGAGTGTAATACAGATAGAGATAAGGAGCTCTCATTTGTGTACATACTGTACACTCCAGCCACTGCTCAGATAAGAGACGTGGGGGAGGTGCTCATGTATTTCAGTGCCTGTATTTCCTTGTCTTGTGGATGAGGCCTGATTACAAGTTATAGAAGCCTATTCATGTTTCTATTGGAAAGTATAACACAACACATTCTTATTGTCTTCAGTCCCTTAGGCGGAGCTTATTTTTAGAAAAAAAAAACCTTTCACAAAGCTTTTTCCCGGTATTGAGCGCTTATGACGGAACTCAATACCGGAAAACAATAACGCTAGTGTGAAAGTAGCCTAACCAACTCTCACACAGTTTATCTGTGAACTAATTAAGGACTATTTCTCCAAGACCATTCCTCTTATTGTTGGTGTTTGGCAATTTATTCCTCCACCTCTATGTTCTTTCCTGCTTATATCCATGTTTCTTCAGAGATTTTTTCATTCCTAGCCTTGAAGAAGGGACCTCAGAGTCTTGAAAGCTTGCCACTTTATAACATCATGTATTTTAGGGCTCGTTCACATGGCCAATTTGTGGTCCGCAGTGCACAGGCACCTACTGTGGTGCTTCTGCATGTGGATCATGGATCCATTCACTTCAATGGGATCCACGATCCGCATCCGACTGTCTGCACCGTGCGGAGGCACGGACAGGAACACCACGGAAGCACTCATTAGTGCCTCAGTTCTGTACCGCACTGCATCTCCATGATTGCGGTGCGGTACAGAACTGAGGCACTAATGAGTGCTTCTGTGGTGTTCCTGTCCATGATGTGGGGTTCACATGGCCATGGCAAAACAAACGGCAGTGTGAACAAGCCCTTAGTTAGCCATTAAAGGGTATCAAATTACAATATTTTATATTGTTTCTCCTTTGGAGAGCATCAAGATTTCTCACTACTGGCTAACACGGTACCAAACTTTTTTCTTTTGACATAATGCCTCCTGAAGTGTCTGTAGATATATTTAATAGTTCCAGTGTATAATGCTCCTGCATTTCAACTTAGTGCCAGTATACAATCCTCTTTCGACCTCCCTCCTCATACTGCGTGCATTGCCAATATATATTACCTACCCTGTATTGCCAATGGAGAATTCCCCCTACAAAACAGACAAGAATAGGACAGGTTCTATATTTTTGGTGGGGCCATGGAGCAGACATTCAGTTGCAGCCAGCACATGGTGTTGTCCACATCTTTTTTGCCCCCATTGAAATGAATGGGTCCTCAAAAATGTGGATCTGATGCAGACCAAAAATATAAATGTGAATGCACTAAGACTAAATACACAAAGTTTTTTGGATGAGGATTTGAAGCAGACCTGCAACAGAAATGGATTGGAAAGGAATTAGAAATATAAAGGAAGGAATTATACTTCTGGCTTTGGCTGAAAATCGTCTGTGTTTAGCCCTGGTATATTAGCATTTAGCACTCATCTAAGTGTCCAGGCCTCATATTCACTGCTTATGTCAAGGTTCCAGTCTCCATTCCCTGTGTCTTTATTACCTGACTATTCACCCTTGTATCCAGCTGATCTTTTATTAGTCCCTGATTAAGGGAAAAACAGTCTCTCCTCTATTGTTCACACCTAGATGTGTAAATGAAAGGCTTTAGTTCTTCTGAGACATCTTCATCCAAAATACAAACTAAACTAAAGGTGCACAAAATCTAATTATACCAGAATTGTAACTAATGAAATATTTACTGCAAACACTGTTTCTGCTTTCCACAACTATCACCCCTATTTTCCTGCACTGCCTAAAACACCCTAAATCCCTGCACCCAGCAAGGAACTTCTTATCTCTCCCTCCATCTGACCTCCTGCTCAGATCTATTCTGCAGCATAAAACCTTCGTAGATAAGAGTGAATTGTAAGAAAGAGAGATAGGAAAACCTGGGAAACTAAAATGAGCCACTGTTTAACAAAACTCCCACCTCCCTCAGTTCCACTCCCAACACTTGGGATTAGATACACAGCTCAGCAGGCTGTGTCACACATTGTAGGATTAGATACCCAGCTCAGCAGACAGTATCACACAGGATAGGATTAGATACACAGCTTAGCAGACATTATCACACAGGATTAGATTAGATATACAGCTCAGCAGACAGTATCACACAAAGGATCAGATTAGATACAAGACTCTGAAGACAGTATTAAACATAATTTGATGAGATACACAACTATTTACGCAGAATAGGATTAGGTACATAGCTCAGTAGACTGTATCACACATAATAGGATTAGATATGTAGCTTATCAGACAGTATCACACAGGACAGGATGAGATACACTGATGAGCAGACAGTATCACACATGATAGGCTTAGATACACGACTCTGCAGACAGTATTACATAGTATAGGATTAGATACACAGCACAGCAGGCAGTATCACACATGATAGGATTAGATACACAGCCCAGCAGACAGTATCACACAGAATAGTATTAGATACACAGCTCTGCAGACAGTATCATACATGATAGGATTAGATACCCAGCAGGCAGTATCACACATGATAGGATTAGGTGCACAACGCTGCAGACAGTATCACACATGACAGGATTAGATACACAACTCAGCAAGACAGTATCACAAAAGATAGGATTAGATAAACAGCTTGGCAGACAGTATCTCACACAGGATAGGATTAGATACACAACTCTGAAGACAGTATTACATATAATAGGTGTAGATACACAATTCTTTAGGCAGTATCACACACAGTAGGCTTAGATGCATGACACTGCAGACAGTATCACACAATAGGCTTAGATACAGGTCTCTGCAGACAGTATTACATATGATAGGGTTAGATATACAACTCTTCAGGCAGTATCACACATGATAGGATTAGATACACTGCTGAGCAGACAGTATCATACATGATAGGATTAGATACACAGCCTAGCAGACTGCAACACATTTGATAGGATTAGATACACAACTCTTCAGACAGTATGACAATATCACAATAGGATTAGATACACGGGTCAGCAGACAGTATGACACATGATGGGATTAGATACACAGCCCAGCAGGCAGTATCACAAAAGATAGGATTAGCTACACAGCTTGGCAGACAGTATCTCACACAGGATAGGATTAGATACACAGCTCGGCAGGCATTATCACACATGATATGATTTGGTATACAAATGTTCAGGCAGTATCACACATGATAGGATTAGATACACAGCTCAGCACATAGTATCACACATGATAGGATTACATGCACAACGCTGCAGACAGTATCACACAGGATAGGATTAGATACACAGCTCAGCAGACAGTATCTCACACATGATAGGATTAGATAAACGACTGAAAACAGTATTACACATGATTTGATGAGATACACAACTCTTTACGCAGTATCCCACAAAATAGGCTTAGATGCCCGACACTGTAGACAGTATAACACATGACAGGATTAGATACACTGCTGAGCTGACAGTATCACACAAGGTAGGATTAGAAACACATCTCAGCAGACTGTATCACACTCTATACAGATAAACACAATAGCTTCATAGACAGTATTACACCTAATAGAATTAGATACACAGCTCAGCAGACAGTATCACACAAGGTAGGATTAGATACATGGCTCAGCAGACAGTATCACACTCTATACAGATAAACACAATAGCTTCATAGACAGTATCACACCTAATAGTATTAGAAACACAGCTCAGAAGACTGTATCACACTCTATACAGATAAACACAATAGCTTCACTGACAATATCACACCTAATAGAATTAGATACACAGCTCAGCAGACAGTATCACACAAGGTAGGATTAGATACATGGCTCAGCAGACAGTATCACACTCTATACAGATAAACACAATAGCTTCATAGACAGTATCACATCTAATAGAATTAGATACACAGTTCAGCAGAAAACTATCACACAAGGTAGCTTACACACAATAGCTTAGCAGGCAGTATCACACATTATAGGATTGGCTTAGATGTACAACACTGACGTGTATTGCAGTTTTTTAGAGTTTAGTTACAATCTCGCAATATCATGTTGTTTTACTATCAGGACAAAACTGACACCACTCTGAGTTTGGAGGTAAGTTAAGAGTGGACGCATCTGTATTTACATTGCATTTATAAGTTTATTAGTAGAGATGAGCGAATCGATTCGTCGATTCGTATCGAATCTTGGGATTTTTTAGCTGCGAAGCGAATCCGAATATTAGGTGCTTCGCTTCGGCTTTGTACGCATTCGCTACGTAGTTTGTCCTATCAATTATACGCTATTGCTACGTATAAGTTACTCTATACGCTGTTGCGTACAAATTCAATTGATTTGCGATGCAGACTCCTACCTGGTAGCCCCGCCCCCTTCTCCAGCACGCGAGGAAGACGAGGCAACTCAGGAAATTAAGATGACGACACAGCGAGGTCCTGACTGGGGAGGCATGGTGTGCGGCACCGACCCCTATAAGGAGAAGGAACGGTTGAGGTGCCTGCTGAGGTGTTCACTTCGCTGGCTGACACGGCGGAGGCAGCAGGAGTTCCCGCTCCGCCGCGGAAGGACTACTCCCTTCGTCAAAATTCTATGGTCCCCGAGGCTGCTCTAACCAAGTTGAGCAGACGTGCGCCTCATCCCTTTTTTCCCCCTTTTCAGGTTATTGGGAAGCCCCTTGAAAGATTGTTTTTTAAGAAACCTTTGCTGCTATTTTTTTACCCATTTGGATTACAATTTTACCTATGTGGATTACAAATTGCAACTGAGTTTGGGACTCTGCTCCAGTTCTATGACAAGCGTCAGAAAGAAGAAAAGAGACTTAAACGTGTCCGTGAGCAGAGTAGGT
>ONZH01017035.1:0-15878 GCA_900303285.1 Rhinella marina
TGTTAAAGGGCTGGCTACTGTAGAGGTCACTGTTAAAGGGGCGGGCTGCTGTAGAGGTCACTGTTGAAGGGGCGGGCCGCTGTAGAGTTCATTGTTAAAGGGGTGGGCCACTGTAGAGGTCACTGTTAAAAGGGCTGGATGCTGTAGAGGTCACTGTTAAAGGGGCAGGGCCGCTGTAGAGGTCACTGTTAAAGGGGCGGGCACTGTAGAGGTCACTCTCTATATCTTTTAACGACACACACAAACAGTAAATGAAATAAATTAAATATACCCGGGCGAAGCCGGGTCCTTCAGCTAGTTATGTATATATATGAAAAAAGCAGCGTCACATCCAGATAAACTGAAAAAAGTGGCGCCCTATTGTGATGTTTCAGAATACAGGAAGCCACTTTTTTCACTTTATCTGGATGTGACGCTGCTTTTTTCATATAAATGGTGTAATATTATATATATATATATATATATATATATATATATATATATGGAAAAAAGGCAGCACTCACACACAAAACAAATAAAATAAAGCTCTTTTATTCACCCAAGTGGGGCCATGCGACGTTTCGGCTCTAAACCATGAGCCTTTCTCAAGCAAATGAGTACAAAGCAGGCAAAAGTATTTAAACACAAAGTGCACAAGTGTACAATTAATCAATCAAAAATCAATACAAAATCATCAATCAAAAATAAAATATTATACAACACAGATGCAAATGTGAATATGATCATATAAAAACCGCAGTGGTAAAGTGTACCAAACATAATTAAATATCTAAAAATAATTCATAAATATAGTGTAATAATAAAGACATAATCTAATAGCATAATTAATAAGAGACAGGTGTAATTCATAATGATTAAAAACAATAAACCAGCCTGGTCCACGTGGATCGTAAGAGAAGTACACAGCAGGGCAATACGAGGTACCGTTATTAGCGTCCCTAAATCATCACTGCGCATGTCCAGAAAACATAATACGTCACATACATATCCAGGAGAGATACTGCGCAAGTCAAATGCGTACCTCTGCTCAATCAAGAGTAAGAGCGCCATTAAAGAAACTGGCGATGTGCCCTTAATCCACGCGCATGCGCAGATGAAAGAGTCTGTTAACCAGAAGCCATCTTGGATGTGGTAATACACTCGATAGTGACAGGTTCTTGTCACCTAATCGACCAGGAATCTCCTATGTAAATAGTATCGCCATTATAAAGGCAACTGGACAAAGTGGGGGCAGTGAACAGCGAGCACACGAAATGTGACACTAATTCACGCTCCATATCCTCGTAAACATGTCACTCCATAATTAAATAGAGAGGCACATCCACAGCAGATATAACCACATCGCTCCGTCACCAGGGCGTGATTCCCTTATACATGTGTATAATTACCAAGATAAATACTGGCACAATATAGGGGTATTAGATAACATATAACTCCTGTATTCTTATCATAGAAATAGAATCTTAATCGGACATATAAATATGCAATAAAGTGATGATTGGTCCTCGAACTGTTCCGCTGAGCACTCTCAGTCCACGGGACCCTACAAAAAATAATATCATGATAAGAAAGTTTTTTGTATAATCATAATATAATACAAAAAAAAAAAAAAAAAAAAAAAAAAAAACAAAAACAAAAACAAAAAAAAAAAAAAAAAAAACAAAAACTGCACATATATGCAAGAGGAATGCAATACAGGAAAACTACCACAGAGCAAACGGGCAACCCCCCTAAAGTAATACATTCAATTTGTATTCCGCATTTTAAACCTAGTGGATATAACGTAGATAGTTTATGTATCCACTGGAGCTCCTTCCTCAATAACAATTTAACTCGATCACCACCACGTCGTGGCTGGGGGACATGATCTATTATTTTGAAGCGAAGTTGGTGTTCGAGATGTTTATGTTCAACAAAATGTCTAGAGACAGGCAAGTCCAACCTTTTCTTACGAATTGTATATCTGTGGTAGTTGAGTCTCGTTTTCAAATCCAAAGTGGTTTCACCCACATACCACAGATTACAAGGACACATTAGCAAATAAACAACAAATGAAGAGTCACACGTCAAAAAAATGGCGAATTGTATGAGTCTGTCCAGTAACTGGATGGACAAAATGGTTCCCTTTAATCATAAAACGGCAGTTGACACAGGAAAGACAAGGGAAACATCCCATTTTTTGGGAATGTAATAATCTCTGTCTGGGCTGTCTGGAAAACATCACATCCGAATGTACTAGCTGGTCACCTATATTCCTTGAGCGTCGGTAAGACAGAACAGGCGGAGACATAAATTCCATGACATCATTATGTCCTTTACATAAAATGGACCAATTCCTTCGTATAATATTACCAATAGCATACGATTGTTCCGTAAAATTAGAAACAAAATAAACCTTATTATGTGTAGGAGCCCTAGTTTTGGACTGAAGAACGGTATTTCTATCCATGGTTGACACCTGTTTTTTATGGGTATGTACCAATGTCTTAGGGTAACCCCTGTCACAGAATTTCTGAGCCATCGTATCCAAGGTGCCAGGAAGGACAGTCGTATCTGACACAATGCGTTTAACGCGTAGCATCTGGCTATATGGTAGATATTTTATCATGCTCTGTGGATGTCTACTACTGTAATGTAACAGAGAATTTCTGTCAGTGGATTTCACAAAGAGATCTGTTTGAAGGGTGTGATTTACCAAAGAAACCATGGTGTCAAGAAACTGTAAGTTAGTATCAGAATGTACCAGTGTAAATTTCACATATGGATCTATTTGGTTCAAGAAAGCATGAAAGGACAAAAGCCCATCCAGTGAGCCATGCCATAGGAGGAAGACGTCGTCAATGTATCTCCACCACCTCACCACATGGGTGAAGTGGTGGGAGACAGAGACGACATCCTCCTCCAAATGGCGCATATACATATTTGCATAAGTAGGTGCTGCGTGAGATCCCATCGCCACGCCCTTTTTTTGAACATAAAATTGATCCTGGAATAAAAAGTAATTCTGGCGTAAAATAATGCTCAAAAGATCAACAATAAAGGACTGGCATTCAGGAGTATAAGTAGAATCGCGTAGGAAGCGAGAGACAGCCGAGACACCCATGTCATGATCTATAGATGTATATAAAGATACCACATCAAATGAAGCTAGAATGATATGATCATAAGAGGATATATCAGTCTGTTGTAGCTTTATAAGGAAATCAGATGTATCTTGTATGTAGGATGGGCTTTTGTCCTTTCATGCTTTCTTGAACCAAATAGATCCATATGTGAAATTTACACTGGTACATTCTGATACTAACTTACAGTTTCTTGACACCATGGTTTCTTTGGTAAATCACACCCTTCAAACAGATCTCTTTGTGAAATCCACTGACAGAAATTCTCTGTTACATTACAGTAGTAGACATCCACAGAGCATGATAAAATATCTACCATATAGCCAGATGCTACGCGTTAAACGCATTGTGTCAGATACGACTGTCCTTCCTGGCACCTTGGATACGATGGCTCAGAAATTCTGTGACAGGGGTTACCCTAAGACATTGGTACATACCCATAAAAAACAGGTGTCAACCATGGATAGAAATACCGTTCTTCAGTCCAAAACTAGGGCTCCTACACATAATAAGGTTTATTTTGTTTCTAATTTTACGGAACAATCGTATGCTATTGGTAATATTATACGAAGGAATTGGTCCATTTTATGTAAAGGACATAATGATGTCATGGAATTTATGTCTCCGCCTGTTCTGTCTTACCGACGCTCAAGGAATATAGGTGACCAGCTAGTACATTCGGATGTGATGTTTTCCAGACAGCCCAGACAGAGATTATTACATTCCCAAAAAATGGGATGTTTCCCTTGTCTTTCCTGTGTCAACTGCCGTTTTATGATTAAAGGGAACCATTTTGTCCATCCAGTTACTGGACAGACTCATACAATTCGCCATTTTTTGACGTGTGACTCTTCATTTGTTGTTTATTTGCTAATGTGTCCTTGTAATCTGTGGTATGTGGGTGAAACCACTTTGGATTTGAAAACGAGACTCAACTACCACAGATATACAATTCGTAAGAAAAGGTTGGACTTGCCTGTCTCTAGACATTTTGTTGAACATAAACATCTCGAACACCAACTTCGCTTCAAAATAATAGATCATGTCCCCCAGCCACGACGTGGTGGTGATCGAGTTAAATTGTTATTGAGGAAGGAGCTCCAGTGGATACATAAACTATCTACGTTATATCCACTAGGTTTAAATGCGGAATACAAATTGAATGTATTACTTTAGGGGGGTTGCCCGTTTGCTCTGTGGTAGTTTTCCTGTATTGCATTCCTCTTGCATATATGTGCAGTTTTTGTTTTTGTTTTTTTTTTTTTTTTTTTTGTTTTTTTGTTTTTTTTGTATTATATTATGATTATACAAAAAACTTTCTTATCATGATATTATTTTTTGTAGGGTCCCGTGGACTGAGAGTGCTCAGCGGAACAGTTCGAGGACCAATCATCACTTTATTGCATATTTATATGTCCGATTAAGATTCTATTTCTATGATAAGAATACAGGAGTTATATGTTATCTAATACCCCTATATTGTGCCAGTATTTATCTTGGTAATTATACACATGTATAAGGGAATCACGCCCTGGTGACGGAGCGATGTGGTTATATCTGCTGTGGATGTGCCTCTCTATTTAATTATGGAGTGACATGTTTACGAGGATATGGAGCGTGAATTAGTGTCACATTTCGTGTGCTCGCTGTTCACTGCCCCCACTTTGTCCAGTTGCCTTTATAATGGCGATACTATTTACATAGGAGATTCCTGGTCGATTAGGTGACAAGAACCTGTCACTATCGAGTGTATTACCACATCCAAGATGGCTTCTGGTTAACAGACTCTTCATCTGCGCATGCGCGTGGATTAAGGGCACATCGCCAGTTTCTTTAATGGCGCTCTTACTCTTGATTGAGCAGAGGTACGGCATTTGACTTGCGCAGTATCTCTCCTGGATATGTATGTGAACGTATTATGTTTTCTGGACATGCGCCAGTGATGATTTAGGGACGCTAATAACGGTACCTCGTATTGCCCTGCTGTGTACTTCTCTACGATCCACGTGGACCAGGCTGGTTTATTGTTTTTAATCATTATGAATTACACCTGTCTCCTTATTAATTATGCTATTAGATTATGTCTTTATTATACACTATATTTATGAATTATTTTTAGATATTTAATTATGTTTGGTACACTTTACCACTGCGGTTTTTATATGATCATATTCACATTTGCATCTGTGTTGTATAATATTTTATTTTGATTGATGATTTTGTATTGATTTTTGATTGATTAATTGTACACTTGTGCACTTTGTGTTTAAATACTTTTGCCTGCTTTGGTACTTCATTTGCTTGAGAAAGGCTCATGGTTTAGAGCCGAAACGTCGCATGGCCCACTTGGGTGAATAAAAGAGCTTTATTTTATTTGTTTTTGTGGTGAGTGGCTGCCTTTTTTCCATATATATACTTGATCCTAATCAGATCATAGGCTTTGCACCCCGGATTTATCTTTTTTAGTGCTGCCGGTTTTTTCTTGTTCTATATTATATATATATATATATATATATATGAAAAAGCAGCGTCATATCCAGATAAAGTGAAAAAAGTGGCGGCCCTATTATGATGTTTCAGAATAAAGGACGCCACTTTTTTTCACTTTATCTGGATGTGACGCTGCTTTTTTCACACATCTGTGTCCGTGCTCAAATTGTGAAAATGTGGTCAGTGATGCATCCGTGAAGATGTTCGTGAAGGATCCGTGTTGGGTCCGTGTGTCAGTTTTTTCTTTCTAATGATCCATGAAACACGGATGGCATTCTGCACACATGCGTGGAACACAGACATGTGAATGAGGCTTTAGAATAGCAAAAGAAGCGGCACCATATCCAATTTCAGGGCTCATGAACGCACACGACCACAAATAAAAAAATTGGATCCGCAAAAAAAAAATTATAACACCTGTGACACCTGTGTTGCATCCATTTTTTTGCGGATCCATTTGTAACAATGTCAATTTTTGTCCGCAAAACAGACAAGAACAGGATATTTTTTATTTTTTGTTTTTGTGAAATGGACATGCGGACATAGAGACATGGAATGCACACAGAGTAACTCCTGTTTTGTTTTGTTTTTTTTTGTTTTTTTTTGCAGCCCCATTGAAGTGAATGGTTCTGCATAAGGGCCACAAAAAAATGGTACCAACACACACAAAAATATGTTTGTGTGCATGAGCCCTAAGGCCCTTTTACACAAGGGAGTTCCACGCAACCTTCCAGCACAGACGGGGTCACATTATATTATATTATATTGATTTATGATGCAGTGTAACCCTTACATATTTGCTGTCAGTGTTACTGTATACAATACATTCCAGAACTGTAAGGCTTTGTTCACACATCTTTAGTTTGATCAGTGATGTCCATCAGTGATTGTGAGCCAAAACCAGTAGTGAAGCCTCCACAGAGATAAGGTGTAATGGAAAGATCTGCTCCTGTTTCTGTTTTTGACCCAGACTTTGTTTTGGCTCAAAATAACTGATGGAAATAACTGATTAAGTCACATAGCGTTAATTAGGTTAAAAGGGGCCTTGATTTCCGTATAGCATGGTTATAATGGAAAATAACGGAATTGGTATAACGGAAATCAAAATGAACACCTTCCGTTTTAATCCGTCCTAATATAGTTGAATGGAGAATAAATAATAGTGTGTTAGCTGTGTTTTCAGAAATATGTCTCAGAATTTGTTCTCTGCAGATGAGGCTTATGAACTGTTGTGCGTAGACACTGAGCTGTCTGATAACAGTGATAGTGATGTCAGTTTCTATGGTTTTGATGAGAGCGACACAGAGAGCTCTGACAGTAGTGTGCACACTGGACCGTTATCAAAGAGGTGCAGAACCACCAAACCACAAAATTCTGACACACCTACTAGAGATGAGCAAATCGATTTGTTGATTCGTATCGAATCTTGGGAATTTTTAGCTGCAAAACGAATCCGAATATTAGGTGATTCGCTTCAGCTTTGTACGCATTCGCTACGTAGTTTGTCCTATAAATTATACGCTATTGCTACGTATAAGTTACTCTATACGCTGTTGCGTACAAATTCAATTCATTAGCGATGCAGATTCCTCCCTGGTAGCTCCGCCCCCTTCTCCAGTGCGCGAGGAAGACGAGGCAACTCAGGAAATTAAGATGGCGACACAGCGAGGCCCGGCCTGGGGAGGCATGGTGTGGGGAACTGACCCCTATGAGGAGAAGGAACCGGAGGAGATTTACGTCTCTCAATATGTCCGGCAGCCTAAGAAGTCAGTTGAGGTGCCCGCTGAGGTGTTCACTCCGCTGGCTGACATGGCGGAGGTGGCAGGAGTTCCCGCTCCGCCGCGGAAGGACTACTCCCTTCGGCAAAATTCAATGGTCCCCGAGGCTGTCACCCGGAACGCCCTGACCCTCTGGGAATACAAAAAGTTGGTAGAGGAGTGGGTTGTGCAGGTTTTGGAGCACCCATGGTCCGGTGATCCTAAGCTGGAGCTCCGAAGGGGTACCGTTATTTGGTTCAGTGTGGAACAGGGAGTAGGTTTTATCGGCGATGAGGAGACAGCGGAAGAATTATATGTAAACTGCCGTTCTGTAAAGCGGCCGAATCTTCCGCCCGTCCGCCACAATATCCACGCAGGGGATTATGTGGAGTATACCCCATGAAGAGCCTCCAAGGCCCCTTTGCTACAGGGGTGAAACTCCTTAAGCGACCAGCTACTCCTGCAGCGCCCCCGGAAGACTGGAGTGAGGAGGCCCAGGCCGCAGAAGAGGCTCGGTTTTCCCATGAGACCAATGATGGGACTCTGCGATCTGAGGAGAAATCCCAAGCTCAGCTGGAACCCCTGATGCCAGATTTGCCACCGCCGCCGATCCTTCATGTGGGACAGATGACCACCAACAGTTTTGTGTACCAGCCATCGGTGGTACAATAACAACTGCCATGGCAGGTGCAGGCCACACAGTCCGCCGCTTGCGGAAAACTGTTACCAGAGCCCTTATAGCCAGAGATTCTGTCACCTTGTATGCCGGGTGGAGGATCTGGCCACTACAAGGTAATGGGCAAGGCCCAAGGTGCCATGGCCCTTGCCAGTGTGACCGTCCGGTCCCTACCTAGACCATCCCTGAGAGGTCGTGGGGGTCTGCTGCCGCAGCCAGTGTCGCTTTCATGAGGCAGGAGCGCCCTCTCATTTCTTTTAGCTCCAGCAGCAGTGAAGAGGACCTGCTGGCCCTTAAGTAAGGATCCTGCAGCTTTTATGGGAGCCACAACGTGGACTTAACCTGAAGGGTGAGCACTAGTTGGCGTTTGTTTTTATTTTTGTTGCCCTGCGTTTGTCCTCACCCAGATGGACATGGATTGTCAGGACTCCCCCATTAAAAAAAAAGTTTTAACCAAGTTGCTCATACGTGCGCCTCATCCCTTTTTTCTCCCTTTTCAGGTTATTGGGGAGCCCCTTGAAAGAGGGTTTTTTAAGGAACCTTTGCTCCTATTTTTATACCCATTTGGATTACAATTTTACCTATGTGGATTACAAATTGCAACTGAGTTTGGGACTCTGCTCCAGTTCTATGACAAGCGTCAGAAGAAAAGAGACTTAAACGTGTCCGTGAGCATACTAGGTAGGTGATATTTAAAATGTTTACATTATACCTATAATGTATTTGCACTATATTGTTTGCACTGGATTGTTTACTAATGTTTTTACCTTTCAGCAACGTTTTCAAGTATGTTGCCCATTGTGTGTATTTCTTTACAGGTACCGCAATGTGTCCTCATATTCACTTTATTGTTTGGTGGATGGTTGTACTATGCGGATAGACAGCACCTTACTTGTTCTACCTCAAATATACATACTGCCTCTGAGGGCGATTTCAGATCTGACCATTTACGCTGGATCTGGCCCACGGTCCACAAGGTGTCGAAACGATGGCGCAAGCCTCGGATCACCTGCTGGATCACCTCCTTTTTATGCTGGTTTGGGTGTCAGTGTGTGCTATCGTAAATCGTAATCCTGGCGGTCCATCAGCCGGACTTTGTATTTCAGCTGTGCAGCAGAGCTAAATGATAAGGATTGCCTGGATGCAATTTTCGAATATTCGCTCTGCCTCTGAGGAGTGCACGCCGCGGCCTCTCCTCGTACATGCCTGCATATTACGTAATCGCATAGACACTAGTACGCTGAGGATTCGTAAGCTATTTGTACGCTCATGCGTACGTCTTCTAAGAAGTTGCGTACATTTTTTAAATGAACGTTCGTTATTAGTGTGCGAATCTTCGCTAATAGCACATAATAACGTATATTTTGTACGCAAATACAACAAATCTATTTGTCGAATATACGAATCTTAGGAAAAGTTCGGCGAATGTTCGGTGAATAATTTTTTGAATAATTTGCTCATCTCTAACACCTACCACCAGCAGAGACGTGCCAACTACAGGTGCACCAAGTCCTGACACGCCTACCACCAGCAGAGACGTGCCATCTACAGGTGCACCAAGTCCTGACACGCCTACCACCAGCAGAGACGTGCCAACTACAGGTGCACCAAGTCCTGATGCGCCTACCACAGCAGAGACGTGCCAACTACAGGTGCACCAAGTCCTGACATGCCTACCACCAGCAGAGACGTGCCAACTACAGGTGCACCAAGTCCTGATGTGCCTACCACAGCAGAGACGTGCCAACTACAGGTGCACAAAGTCCTGACGCGCCTACCACCAGCAGAGATGTACCAACTTCCAGCAGAGAGGCAGAAGTACCTGAAATGCTCCCTGAAGTTACCTCTCTGAAATGACAACCCCCAAGTACAGGCATTCCGTTTGTCCCACAGTTTAATGCTGTACCGGGTATTACGGTGGATGTAACAGAATTTGACCCACTACAGTTTTTTCAGCTGTTTGTAACAGACAACCTTTTTGAGCTCTTTGTAAGAGAAACAAATTTATATGGTGCTCAATAGATTTCAAATAACCCCTCCTCTTACTATGCCTGGTCTGGACAATGGACACCCACAAATGTGGGTGAAATGAAAAATTTTTGGCCTTAAAGCTAGCTACGGGTACCGTAAAGAAACCTACAATACATTCTTATTGGGAGGCAAATCCCATCCATAGAACCCCAAGTTTTGCAACTGTTATGTCCAGATATCAATATGAAATGCTCCTCAAATTCTTCCATTTCAATGACAACAGTCAGTGCCCCTCAAATTTTTCTCTGCATTACAACCGGTTATATAAAATTAGGCCACTTCTAAATTATTTATACCCCCTCTGAAAATGTATCAGTTGACGAGTCACTTGTTAAAGGAAGGTTACACTTCAAGCAATTCCTTCCATCCAAGCGGGCCAGATATGGCATAAAACTTTACAAATTGTATGAAAACACAACAGGTTACACTTCTGCATTTCACGTGTATCAAGGGAGAGACAGCAAACTAAACCCCCAAGGATACCCAGCTGGTTTAGGAACAAATGCAAAAGTCGTCTGGGATCTAATGGGTCCACTATTGCAGAAGGGGTACAAATTATTTATAGACAATTATTATACCAGCATTCCCCTTTTCCAGAGCCTGCAAGAAGCAAATACGTTCAGGAGAAATCGCAGAGGCTTTCCTCAGCCCCTGCTGATAAAAAACTCAAAAGAGGAGAATCTGATGCCCTTCGTAGTGGCAACCTGCTGGCATTACGCTACAAGGACAGAAAAGACGTACTTATGCTAAGTACAATTCACACTGAAGCCACAGTGCCAGTAAGAGAAAGGGGTCAACAATAACAAAAACAAATAAATAAACAAAAACCGACTTGCATTCTAGAGTACAATAAATACATGGGGGGCACTGACTTGTCTGACCAGGTACTCAAACCATACGAGGTAATGCGCAAGTCGTATGTGTGGTATAAAAAGTTATCCATCTATTTGCTACAGATGGCAATGTATAACTCGTATGTGCTATTCAAAAAGTCTGGGGGAACACAAACATTTCTTTGTTATTAAAGAAAAAATTATTGAGAAATTAATGTACCCCGTTAGAGGACCCACCCTACCACTGGAAGCAGAAGAAATTAGGAGATTAGTCGAAAGGCACTTTATTGCAGCTATACCCCCAACACTCAACCAAAGGCATCCACAAAGAAGGTGCTGTGTCTGCACAAAACGAGGCATCAGAAGAAACACAAGATACTTTTGCCCTGACTGTCTCTCTCTGCCACCACTGTGTATTGGAGACTGCTTTAACCCTTTGGCGACATTGGACGTCTTGCATTGAAACCCCCCCTGCTCAGTGCAGGGGGGGTTAAATGCTGTAATGGGTGCTGTTTAGGGCACCCAGCCACCCATAGCGAAGGCCTCGGGGGGTGCCGTGCACCCCCCATAAAGGCGATCGCTGTGAATGGCTGGTCTATTCAGACCAGCCATTCACAGCAGGCAAGGGGTACTCGGCGGGGATAGCGCTATTCTAGCGAATCCCCGCCGAGTGTCAGTAATTAGGGGGAGGTCAGGGTGTCCCCCCGCCCCCCTGATTAGCTGTGGGCAGATGGGTGGGCAGATGGGCAGGCGGGGGGGGAGACCTGCAACGTGCGGGCGGCTGCCGCGAGTGCCGCCCGCAACGATCTTTCAGGATGGCTGATCGTTATTCAAGCAGAGTATCAGCATACAGCTGATACTCTGCTTGAAACTGCTGACATCGGTGCTGGCACCGATGTCAGCAGTTTAACCCCTTCCATGCCGCAGTCCGTAGGGACCGCTGTATGGAAGGGGTTAACAGGGAGGGAGCGCTCCCTCCCTCTCCCATCGGCGCTGCGGTGCGCTGGCAGCGCCGATGGTGTGGGCAGATGAGAGGGAGGAAGCTCCCTCTCCCTTCCATCGGGACGCTGCTCTGCTGTGGCAGCGTCCCGATGGTTACCATGGCAACCAGACGCTTTCGTCTGGCTTGCCATGGAAGCCTGTTCAAGCTCCTGCTAAAGGCAGGAGCTTGAACAGGCTATAAGAAAATACACTGCAGTACACTATACAGTGTACTGCAGTGTATTGTAAAATACCAGACCCACTGGTTCTTGAAGAACCAAGTGGATCTGAGTCAAGAAAGTGGGAAAAAAAAAAAAAAGTTAAAAAAAAAGTTTAAAAAATTGATTAAAAATAAAAAAACACACAATACATAAACATGTTAGGTATCGCCACATCCGTAACAATCTGCTCTATAAAAATATTACATGAGGTGGCCCCCCAGGCGAATGCTGTAAAAAAAAAATTAAAAAAACTATGGCAAAATAGCCATTTTTTTCCCTCTTCCCTCACAAAAACTGTAATAGCAGGCGATCAAAAAGGCGTATTTACCCCAAAATGGTATCAATTCAACCGTCATCTTGTCCCGCAAAAACTGTACCCTACCTGAGACAATCGCCTGAAAACTGAAAAAAATATGGCTCTCTGAAAATGGCAACACAAAAAAAATATTTTCTTCTGTTCAAAAATGCATCTAATGTGTAAAACTTTCCAACAATAAAAAAGTTGGACATATTGGGTATCACTGCGTCCGTAACAACCTGCTCTATAAAAATATTACATGAGATGGCCCCCCAAGCGAATGCTGTAAATTTTTTTTTTTAAAAACTATGCCAAAATAGCCATTTTTTCCCCTCTTCCCTCACAAAAACTGTAATAGCAGGCGATCAAAAAGGCGTAATTACCCCAAAATGGTATCAATTCAACCGTCATCTTGTCCCGCAAAAACTGTACCCTACCTGAGACAATTGCCTGAAAACTGAAAAAAATATGGCTCTCTGAAAATGGCAACACAAAAAAAATATTGTATTCTGTTCAAAAATGCATCTAATGTGTAAAACTTTCCAACAATAAAAAAGTTGGACATATTGGGTATTGCTGCGTCCGTAACAACCTGCTCTATAAAAATATTACATGAGATGGCCCCCCAAGCGAATGCTGTAAATTTTTTTTTTTAAAAACTATGCCAAAATAGCCATTTTTTCCCCTCTTCCCTCACAAAAACTGTAATAGCAGGCGATCAAAAAGGCGTATTTACCCCAAAATGGTATCAATTCAACCGTCATCTTGTCCCGCAAAAACTGTACCCTACCTGAGACAATCGCCTGAAAACTGAAAAAAATATGGCTCTCTGAAAATGGCAACACAAAAAAAATATTTTCTTCTGTTCAAAAATGCATCTAATGTGTAAAACTTTCCAACAATAAAAAAGTTGGACATATTGGGTATCGCTGCGTCCGTAACAACCTGCTCTATAAAAATATTACATGAGATGGCCCCCCAAGCGAATGCTGTAAATTTTTTTTTTTAAAAACTATGCCAAAATAGCCATTTTTTCCCCTCTTCCCTCACAAAAACTGTAATAGCAGGCGATCAAAAAGGCGTATTTACCCCAAAATGGTATCAATTCAACCGTCATCTTGTCCCGCAAAAACTGTACCCTACCTGAGACAATCGCCTGAAAACTGAAAAAAATATGGCTCTCTGAAAATGGCAACACAAAAAAAATATTGTATTCTGTTCAAAAATGCATCTAATGTGTAAAACTTTCCAACAATAAAAAAGTTGGACATATTGGGTATCGCTGCGTCCGTAACAACCTGCTCTATAAAAATATTACATGAGATTGCCCCCCAGGCGAATGCTGTAAAAATAAAAAAAAAAAACGATGCCAAAATAGCCCTTTTTTTCCCTCTTCCCTCACAAAAAGTGTAATAGCAGGCGATCAAAAAGGCGTATTTACCCCAAAATGGTACCAATGAAAACCCCACCTCATCCTGCAAAAAATGAGCCCCCACATAAGACAATAGCTCAAAAAAATAAAAATCAATGACTCCCGCAAACCACTCCATCAAAATCTGTGTTGTAAAATCCATATGGCGCTCCTTCTGTTTTGAGTCCTGCCATGTGCCCCCACAGCAGTTTACCACCACATATGGGGTGTTGCCGTATTCAGGAGAAAATGGGTAACAAATTATGGGGGGGCTTTTCTCCTGTTACCCCTTATGCAAATAAAAAAAATTGGGGCTAAAGCAACATTTTATTGGAAGAAAAAAAATGTTCATTTTCACAGCCAAGTGTTTCCAAATTCCGTAAAATGCTTAGGGGGTCAAAGTGGTCAGTACCCCCTTAATATATTCTTTGAAGGGTGTAGTTTCAAAAATGGGGTCACTTTTTGAGGGTTTCTGCTGTAGGGGTACGTCAGGGTCTCTCAATTACAAAATGGTGCCTAAAAACTATTCTAGCAAATTTTGCCTCCAAAATCCATATGGCGCTCCTTTCCTTCTGACCACTGCCACAAACCCATAGAGACGTTTACCACCACATATGGGGTATTTCTGTAAACTGCAGAATCAGAAGCAATGTAAATTGAGGTTTAGTTTGCTGTTAACCCTTGCTGTGTTGCAAGAAAAAAAATATTAACATGAATAATCTACGAAAAAGTGAAATTTTGAAATTTCACCTCCATTTTCCATTAATTCTTGTGGAACACCTCAAGGGTTAACAAAGTTTGTAACAGCAGTTTTTTATAATTTGAGGGGTGTAGTTTCTAAAATGGGGTCATTTATGGTGGGTTTCATTATGTAAGACCCTCAAAATCACTTTATATCTGCATTGGTGTTAAAAAAAAATGGTTTTGGAAAATTTGGTGAAAATTTGAAAAATGGCTTCTAAACTTCTAAGCCTCCTAACGTCCTAAAAAAGTAAAATGACGTTTACAAAATGATGCCAACATAAAGTAGACATATGGGGAATGTAAAATAATAACTATTTTTGGAGGTATTACGGTGTATTTTTGAAAGTAGAGAAATTGAAATTTGGAAATTTGCTAATTTTTCAGAATTTTTGGTAAATTGGGATTTTTTCATAAATAAGGGTGAAATATATTGACTCAAATTTATGACTGTCATGAAGTACAATGTGTCACGAGAAAACAATCTCAGAATGGCCTGGATAAGTAAAAGCGTTCCAAAGTTATTACCACATAAAGTGACACATGTCAGAATTCAGAAATTTGGCCCAGACATTTAAGGCCAAAATGGGCTCTGTCCTCAAGGGGTAAAGGGTATATTTAAAGCTGAAAGGTATAACTTTACTTGTGGACACCATTAAAGTGCCCTGGGAGTTGGGCAACGTACACAATTAGGGTGTCTTTTTAATCAAGAGTGTTTCCTGAATTAATATTGGGGTGCTATTTCTTGATAGCTTGCAGCATATTTGCAGTAATTTGGGTTAAATTAGCAGCAAAGTGAAAAAATGCCGTTTTTTATTTTTTGTTCCATCTTTCAACAAAAAGTGGAAAAAATGGAAAATGGCAATTTTACAATATACCCCTGGTTGAATACTTTGACATGTCTATTTTACTCAGTAGTGTCCTTTTCAGGTGATTTTTTAATGTTTTGGCTGCATAAGGCCACTGCAGAAGACAACATGCTGCTATCTAATGGCCTATGGAAAAAATGGCACTTTAAAGCTGAAAGGTATGCCTTTACTGTGGCACCATAAAGTGCCCTGGGAGTGGGTGACATACACAATTGGGGTGTCTTTTTCAAGCAGGAGTGTTTCCTGAATTTCCTGTGCTATTTCCTGTGCCGTTTTTTATTTTTTGTTCCATCTTTCAACAAAAAAGTGGAAAAAAATGGAAAATGGCAATTTTACAATATACCCCTGGTTGAATACTTTGACATGTCTATTTTACTCAGTAGTGTCCTTTTTCAGGTGATTTTTTAATGTTTTGGCTGCATAGGGTCACTGCCAGAGACAACATGCT
>ONZH01017036.1:0-24557 GCA_900303285.1 Rhinella marina
CAGCATAGGGGACACAGTACAGGGCAGGGGCACACATAGTGCGGCATAGGGGGTACAGTACAGGGCAGGGGCAGAATACAGCATAGGGGGTGCAGTATAGGGCAATGGGCACAAACTTACCACTGTTGGTCAGGCTGGCAGTGAGTCTGAAGGTCTGCTTATTGGCTGGCTGGCAGGCTGCAGCAATGCTCAGATGGCTGAGACACCGCTGCTCTGGGTTGCTCCTGCTTCCTGGATGTCTGTTACAGCCAGAGCAGGAGGTCAGCTGGCACTACAAGGGAGGTGGAGGGGCAGGTAAGAGAGGCAGCCTGACAGGCAGGCAGGAGTGCAGAGGGTCACATGCAGGGTCCACATGTTGCTTCTGGAAGTCTAGGAGTGGGCCCTGTTTGTGACTGAAGTATTACTTGAAAAGATTGGTGGAGCAGCAGCTTCCTCTCACTGCTCCTCCACCAATCAGATTACACAGTGCAGCAGCGCAGAGGAGAGGTAGGAGAATCCTCTCTCTCCCCATCCTCTTATTTCAATGCGCAGCGTTACGATCCCACCCCACCCCTGGAAAGAGAGAGAAATAGAAATATTACCCTGCTTGATTTGCCACATCCCTGCTACTGCTCCCGGGCCCCTGCTGAGCTTGGACCCCCAAAGCAGTCGCTTCCCTGCTTCCCTATAGCTACGCCACTGGCTGGCATGGTGGGAATATATAGGTTTGTTTCACAGACGGTCCATTGCACCGTTACATTTTCTTCATCATTGCCAATTACTTTTTCACCAACTGTTGTCTGGCAATGATAAAGGGAAGGTGAATCCACTGCCGAAGAAACTGTCATCCTCCTACAAGTCTCCACTTGTTCTCAATTGAAAAGGGGATGTTCTTGCTGTGGCCTTCCTCATAGTGGCCGCTTCTGTGGATGACAGAGGTGGTGGACCTACGGACAGCCTGACAGAACATGATGGCAGACGGGGAGACACTCCCTCATGTAAAATTGTTTTTTAAGTGTCTGTATTTGACGCTACTAAAAAATTTATTGGAGAGAGGGCCTGTAGGTGGCCTTCCGTAAACATTGTTTGTATAGAGCGCCAGTTGGTCCTCAGAACAACATTGCCTGTTGGCTCAGCGTTTCTGTGCGAACAGGAGGAGGAGGAGGAGGGGTTGGAGGAAGAGGCATAATAAGTCTGAGAAACCGTGACCAAGGTAGGCCCCGCAATCCTTGGTGTGGGCATTACATGAGTGGCCCCAGAGTCAGATTCGATCCCAGCCTCTACCAAGTTAACCCAATGTGCCGTCGGGGAGATATAGTGTCCCTGCCCACCAGCACTTGTCCACGTGTCCGTGGTTAGGTGGACCTCATCACTAACCGCATCGGTCAGAGCACGGATGATGTTCTGTGACATGTGCTGGTGTAGGGCTGGGACGGCACATCGGGAAAAATAGTGGCGGCTGGGGACCAAGAACCGAGGGACAGCCACCGCCATCAGGTTGCGGAAAGCCTCAGTCTCTACCAGTCTATAGGGCAGCATCTCCAGGCTCAACAATTTGGAGATGTGGACATTTAGGGCTTGGGCATGTGGGTGGCTGGAATTGTATTTGCGCTTGCGCTCAAATGTCCGCTGCAAAGACAGCTGAACGCTGCGCTGGGACACATTGGTGGAGGTTGTGGAGGATCGTACAGGTGAATGGGTGGTTGTAGGGCGGGAGGCGCTCATGCCGGGGTCCTGGGCGGGGGGTTGACTCGCCGAGCCAGCATGTGATACAGAAGAAGGGGCAGTGGTGTGACCCGCAGGCGGTGAAAGGCCTTGGTTCCACTGAGTCGGGTGTTTAGCACTCATATGCCTGCGCATGCTGGTAGTGGTTAGGCTGGTAGTGGTGGCTCCCCTGCTGATCCTGGTGTGGCACAGTTTGCACACCACAGTCCGTCGGTCATCCTCACTTTCTTTAATTAAAAAACCTCCAGACTTGCGAACATCTAGGCCTCGGCACGGGAGCTTGAATGACGTGAAACAGTTGCTGATCTACCTGCTCTGGCCCTGCTTCTCCCTCTGGCCACCCCACTGCCTCTTCCAACCTGTTCTGGTGCTGCACTTGCCTCCCCCTCAGAAGCACTGTCTCGAGTTGGATTACCAACCCAGCTCGGGTCAGTCACCTCATCATCCACCAGCTCTTCCTCCGATTCCTCACTCTGCTCCCCCCTCGGACTTACTGCCCTGACAACAACGTCACGGTCTGACAACCGTGTCTCATCATCATTATCATCCGACACCTCTTCACGCACTACTTGCACTAAGTCCACACTCTCATCACCCACAGACTGTGAAAGTTCTAAATTTTGGGCATGGGGACAGAGCAACTGCTCAGGTTGCTCTTGAGCAGTGGTTTGTGTCTCTGGGTAGGGTCCTGAAAAGAGTTCCTGTGAGTATGCCTGATCTGAATCCATACTTTCAATGGGGGGGGGGGGCAGGCTGGGGGGAAGTAGGTTGAGCTGGAGAAGACAGAGGTCTACTCCCTTGGCTAGCGTGGTTGGACTGCGTGGAAGACTGGGTGGTGGATAAATTACTGGACGCATTGTCCGCTATCCATGTCATCACCTGTTCTCACTGTTGTGGTTTCAATAGTGGTGTACCACGTGACCCAGTAAGTTGCGAGATGAAGCTAGGGAGCGAAACTCTGCTGCGTTCCACTGCTCCCTCATCAGCATGTACCGTGTCACCCTGCCCAGGACCACGGCCTCTGCCCCATACACTACTTGAACGCCCACGCCCTCGTCCTCGACCCTTAGCCCTTGGGTTCAACATTTTGTATATTCACCAAACTGTTGAGTTAATATCTGAGGCCAAAACCGTATTCAGTAGACAGTAGAATTACTATCTGAGGCAAAAAAATGTAGTCTTTAGACTCCAGCTATTGCACCGCAAACCACTCAATTTTGCACTGGACTGTAGTTTATATAACTGAGAATAAAAACGTATTCTTTAGACTGCGGCTAGTGTATCGCACACCTCACAATTGTTCACTGGACTGTAGTTTATATAATTGAGTGAAAAAAAAATATTCTCTAGACTGCGGCTAGTGTATCGCACACCTCAAAATTGTTCACTGGACTGTAGTTTATATAATTGAGTGAAAACAAATTATTCTCTAGACTGCGGCTAGTGTATCGCACACCTCACAATTGTTCACTGGACTGTAGTTTATATAATTGAGTGAAAAAAAACGTATTCTCTAGACTGCGGCTAGTGTATCGCACACCTCACAATTGTTCACTGGACTGTAGTTTATATAATTGAGTGAAAAAAAATATTCTCTAGACTGTGGCAAGTGTATTGCACACCTCAACATTGTTCACTGGACTGTAGTTGATATAATTGAGTGAAAAAAATTATTCTCTAGACTGTGGCTAGTGTATCGCACACCTCACAATTGTTCACTGGACTGTAGTTCATTGTAGTAAAATATTTCTACATCAAACCGACAAATACCTCATTATTGAACCTTTAAATATTCTTAATATTTAAAGGTACAGTCCTTCTGGATACAAGGCCCATGCAAGAACGAACGCAGCAACAATCGTCTTTTGGGCTGTATGCTCCATTGCCTGTATAATAAAATATTACAACATATGTGTCTTTTTTTTATTGTTTTTAATTCTACTCATAATGCTAGGGCTACACGGCATCGCAGACATTATCACAGAGTAGCGGTGATCGCTTAGAAATGATTAGTATCACCATGGAATTCCCAAGAAATACAACCCTGTTGGATTTCTTGCAACAGGCGCAGTGATTCTATTAATCTCTATAGGATCCTCGCTACTCTTGTATACAGGCTGCGACGGGTGTTGCGATAAAACTGTTGCCGTGTAGCCCTAGCCTGAAACCTATGCTGTCAATGAACGGGCTTTTGGACCATAAATTTGGTTCCACATAGCACGTTCACTAACAGTGGTGATGTTGATTCTGGACCCATCTAATTATTAAGGCCTCACGAGTGTGTGCCGGCGGTGCCCATATTGCGGGCGTATTGCGGGCCACATACGGCAGATCTGCATTAAATAAATGGGCACCGGCTGTGTGCAGCCCGCATCACGGACACATTAACTTCAATGGGTCCGTGATCTTGGAGATGCGGAGCAAAAGCAGGGTTAGAAACACCACAGAAAAACTACAGTGTGCTTCCATGGTGTTTCTGGCCATGCCTCTGCACTGCAAAAAAGTAGTGCAAGCACTACTTTTTGGCGGTGCTGAACCTTGGATGCGGTTCGCGGACCCCATTCAAGTGAATGGCTCTGCGATCCGAATGCCGTGGCCCCACGGTCAGTGCCCGTGCATAGTGGACCACTGTTTGCGGCCCATAGCACGGGCATGGCCGGGACACGTTTATGTGCATGAGGCCTAAATAGGGCCCACGTTCCATATATGTCAGTCCACCACGCAATAAAGTAGTGCATGCACTACTTTGTTGCATTGATGAGGCACGGCAATAAAGAACACGAAAGAACATCATTTGTGGTGTCAATATCCGTGCATAAGACCCATATATGGTGGCTGCAATATGGCCATAGGACTGTTTTGCCATGGCCGTATTGCGGTACGCATATGGTTGTTCTTGAATAAGCTTTTACATGTAATATGAGGCCCCTTTCACACCTACGACTGTCGGCCCTGCAAAGACCTTCAAAAGGGTCGCCACTGAGGACACGCATAAAGCATGCCTGTCCTTGGGCACATCATCAAGTAATGGCCCAAGTCCAAGCATGAGCTTGTCCCCGCGACTGGCGGGCTTGTTCCGGGACAGATACTCCAGGACCTGAGTATCAATCAGGTCCTTTGTGCTCTCTCCCGGAAGAGCTCTGGCCGAAACCCTGCGCAGTTTTGGAGGTCTTTGAGAAACCTCCAGTGGCGCAACTGTCTCAATGGGGGATGCCGATATTTCCAGGGGGGGGGGGGTAAGGGCAGGAGACGATGACGGCTCTGGTGACATCTGGGGCCTGTGGCTAGGGCTCGGCTCTTCTTCAAGATTCTCGACTGTCCTACAAAAAAAAACAAAAGAGTTTATTAAATACTTCAATAATTATCATGCATTATACATAATAAAATATATTATATATACTTACTCCTTTAGGGCGAACACCGGCTTTCAAAAAGCTAATTGCCGGGAGTATAGGTATGGCTTTTTCTTTCTTTTTTCCTCCTTCGCCCGATTTCACTTTTTGTGTCAACTCTTTTGTATTGGTCTCTCGCACTGTTCCATCTTGTCTTGATCATCTTGACTATAAAAAATTTCAGAAATAATAATTAAACTTAAATATAATATAAAATATAAAAATTTGCAGGTGCAATGATGATTTCATGTGCAGGCTGGCTAGGCTCAAGTATGAAAACTTGGGCCTAGCCAGCCTGCACATGAATATATGATTGCACGAGCAACATGTCATTACTTAAAAAAATTACTAGACATAAAAATACATGCATGCAAACATGTGTGCAAGCAAAATGACATGATGTTCGTGCAATCATATATTCAAGTGCAGGCTGGCTAGGCCCAAGTATGAAAACTTGGGCCTAGCCAGCTTGCACATGAATATATGATTGCACAAGCATCATGTCACTACCAGAGTTGCCAACCGTCCGTAAATTTAGTCAGTCCGCAAAAAATTGTTGTTTTTTTTCTGCCGTCCGCAGCGTCTGGCAGAAAAAAAGTCTGTAATTTTTGAGCCGAAACGCCCGAAGTCTGTACTGCGCATGCGTGCCGACTCGCGCAAGGATTACCTGAGACGGCCTGCAGATGATATATAATGTGGGGTGAGAGGGGAGGGGCGGGCACGCAAGACGAGCATACGCACACACAAGCAAGAGTGGGGAGCGAGGGGGAGGAGAGGGAAGGAGGAGGTGTTCCCCAGTCACGTTTCCACTGCCACCAATGAAAGATGAGCTTATTCCCACTCGGGCAGTTGCAGATGGACCTGAGGCCATTTTAGACTGCCAGCCGGCCAGGAAACACAGCAACAGAAACACAGATCTAAGGTGTGATGGGGGCACAGTTGGCTGCGCTGAGGTCTCATGGGGGCACAATGGGCTGATCTGAGGTCTCATGGGGGCACAATGGGCTGATCTGAGGTCTGATGGGGGCACAGTGGGCTGCTCTGAGGTCTGATGGGGGCACAATGGGCTGATCTGAGGTCTGATGGGGGCACAGTGGCTGCTCTGAGGTCTCATGGGGGCACAGTGGGCTGCTCTGAGGTCTGATGGGGGCACAATGGGCTGCTCTGACGTCTGAAGGGGCACAGTGGGCTGCTCTGAGGTCTGATGGGGCACAGTGGGCTGCTCTGAGGTCTGATGGGGGCACAATGGGCTGATCTGAGGTCTGATGGGGGCACAATGGGTGATCTGAGGTCTGATGGGGGCACTAGAGTGGACCGTTTAAGCTACTGGGGGCACTATAAGGTATTATAATTACTGGGACCATTACAGCGGGTGCTTATTATTTCTGGGAGCACTACTGGAGGCACTATGGGAAAAATGATTTCTATTATGGGGAATTATTACTACTACCAGGGGTACTATTGGGGGTGTTACTATTATTAGTACAATATAGAGGACACTACTGGAGAGAATTATTAGTATCAGTGGGACTTTGGGGAGCACTTTAACTATATGGGGTCCTACCTATATGGCACTGTTATATCTCCAGTATAGTATTTGGGGACATTGGGGAGCACAGTATTTTGGGCAGCAGCAGGATAACAGAAAAGTGGGTAATCTAAGGTGTCTTTGTGGCAGACTCTGCAGAGAGAAGATGGGGCTGAAAGAAGTGTCATGGCGGTGTGGGCCAAATAGAGAAGATGAGAAAAGAGAACATCTACATCAGGGAGACGTCACTGGATTTAAGAGGTATATGGTGCTGTATCATCTTGTACGTTTGGTATTGGTGAATGTAATGTCTATCCAAATATGTGTCACCTATTTCTTCAGCAAGGACTTGCCGGTATATGGTATGTTACTGCTGCAGCCAATCTCCAATCAGTGAGCTTATGCTGAGAACTGGCTGCAGAGGACACATGCCATACACCTGCACATCAGTGTGCACATCACCAACAGTGTGACTGATGTGCACACTTGCCTGTTACGTCCCTGTCAGTCTTTGTTTACATGGCAGCAGAAATGATGCCAGAAAGTCCAGTGTGTCACAGGCATCATCACTGCAGCCATATAAACAAAGCACTCAATGGCAGGGATGTAACAGCTGAGAATTGTTGATTTCTTTTCCATATGACATATTTTATTTTTATCTACTGAACAATCCTCTTTATTCTGGGGCTTGGAAGGGCTGTGTCCTCTAAAAAGGGGGTGTGGCGTATGTCCGTAAAAATTTTGGCCCGTCAATAAATTTTGGTTCAGTTGTCCAGAAAAATTTGAAAGGACGGTTGGCAACCCTGGTCACTAAATACAAAAATTACAAGACATAAAAATACATTAAATTTACATATATGTACTTACCAAGATTTCTTTTTTCCTTGTTGGAAGCCTTATGCCATTCGTCTTGAAGCAGCTCCTCAGCGACCTCTTCCCACAGCCAGTCCTTGCGGATACGGTCGTGGTAGAGGTCGCTTCTGACGTCCCATAGTTCTGTGCGCTCTTCGATCAGGCATATTAATTTTTCCATGGAAAAAGTCATTTTTTAAGAAAATAGCTGGGTATATATAGCTCTGTATATTGCAGACTACTCTCCTGGTCAAATCATCAAATGCCTCTGGCAAGAAACCAGTTGGATTACAGCCAAATATGCATATATATGCATATATACGGACATTGATCCGCAAAAATACGGAAGACACATGGAAAGTCTTCCGTAGCGTTCCGCAATTTTGCGGACCCATTGACTTGAATGGGGCCACGGACGTGATGTTTTATTTTTTTAGCGGGAGAACTTCCGTGAAATACGGCTGCGTATGCATATATGCACACGGTGTGCATTCCGCATTTTTTTCTCCTATGGAAAATGAATGGGTCCGCACGGTTCCACAACTTATCCACAAAATTGCGGATAAGATGCGGAAATATACATACGGTCATGTGAATGGGGCCTAAAGGTTTCCGTTTTGATTTACGTCTTATGGATTCCATTATTTTACGTTATAACCATGTTATAATGAATACATAACGGTGATGTGAACAAGCCCTATGTGGGTATGAGAAAAGGACATATGAGGGCAAAACCTGGATATATCTGTGTGTGTGTTTGTGTTTATGTGTGTTTTTATGTGTTTGGACACACCTTCTCATTCAAAGAGTTTTCTGTATTTTCATGACTATGAAAATTGTAGATTCAAACTGAAGGCATCAAAACTATGAATTAACACATGTGGAATTTTATACTTAACAAAAAAGCGTGAAACAACTGTAAATATGTCTTATATTCTAGGTTCTTCAAAGTAGCCACCTTTTACTTTGATTACTGCTTTGCACACTCTTGGCATTCTCTTGATGAGCTTCAAGATTCAAGAGGTAGTCACTAGAGAAGAGCGAGCATGCTCATCCGAGCTTGGTGCTCGTTCGAGTATTACGGTACTCGTAAGTGCTCGCTGCTCGGACGAGTATCTCGCCATGCTCGAGGAAATGGCAACTTCCGCATTGTGCATTTTTGGCGCCTATAAACTCAGCCAATCACAAGCCAGGAGACTCTGCGGTACACCCAGCATCACGTGGGGCCTTTACATGTCGATAACAGGGGTTGGCTGGCCTGATCAGGTGACCCTGTAATATACTAGTGACTGCCCGCGGTGCTCGGCTCAGATGCTGTCTGGATGTCGTTAGGGATAGAGCTGCTGCGTTTCAGGGAGAGTGTTAGGGCCTGCATTTAGTTCTCTGTTAGGCAGGAATCACCCACAAAGAACCCAACAGCCCTTCTAAGGGCTACAAGAATTTTTTTTTTGTCTCCTGGCTTGGCTGGCTGGCACTAGTAGAGCAGCTATCGCCATATATATCACTTTTTTTTATTGTTATATCTCAGTGATACAAATCTATTTCACACAGCTGCGTGGAACCATTCTGTGTGTCACAGTTCAGCTGTCTACTCACTACAATCTGTATTTTCTGTCCAGGTGACACTTTCTGTATGTCACTTAATCCAACAAGGTCTTTTGCTCTCACGTATATAGCTTGATCACAAAAATCTCTGTGCGACATTTGTCTGGGTCGCAGTCAAAATAGCCACCGTCAGCAGGGTGTGAGTTAGGTCTACGATAGTTTCTGCACGTCACGTTCCAAAAAAAACAAAACTAAAAAAAATATATATATAATATATATATAAAAAATAGTTTTTTTGTTGTTTTAGCTCAGTGATACGAATCCATTTCACATAGCTGTGTGGAACCATTCTGTGTGTCACAATTCAGCTGTCCACTCACTACAATCGGTATTTTCTGCCCAGGTGACACTTTCTGTACGTCACTTAATCCAACAAGGTCTTTTGCTCTCACGTATATAGCTTGATCCCAAAAATCTCTGTGCGACATTTGTCTGGGTCGCAGTCAAAATAGCCACCGTCAGCAGGGTGTGAGTTAGGTCTACGATAGTTTCTGCACGTCACGTTCCAAAAAAACAAAACAAAAAAAAAATATAAAAAAATATATATATAAAAAAAATAGTTTATTTGTTGTTTTAGCTGAGTGATACAAATCCATTTCACACAGCTGTGTGGAACCATTCTGTGTGTCACAGTTCAGCTGTCCACTCACTACAATCCGTATTTTCTGTCCAGTTGACACATTCTGTACGTCACTTAATTAAACCAGACTGAACAAGTTTGTGGGTTTCAGTACAGCAGGCCCATTTATTTTATTTTTTTTATATAGTACACTTATATACAGAAAATGTTGAACCCCAGGGCTAAGGGTCGAGGACGAGGGCGTGGGCGTGGGCATTCAATTACTGCAGGGGGCAGAGGCTGTGGTCCTGGGCAGGGTGAGACAGCACCTGCTGATGAGGGAGCAGGGGAACGCCGCAGAGCTACACTCCCTAGCTTCATGTCTCAACTTACAGGGACACGTGGTAGAGGACTGTTGAAACCACAACAGTGCGAACAGCTGATGTCGTGGATTGCGGACAATGCTTCAAGTAATTTGTCCACCAGTCAGTCTTCCACGCAGCCAACCCACGTTACCCAAGGGAGCACTCCTCTGGCTCCTCCACCTCAACCTCCTTCCCCCCAGTCTGCCCCCTCCCAGGAAAATTTGGAATGCGATCCGGCATACTCTCAGGAACTGTTTTCTGGACCCTTCCCAGTGTCACAAACCACTTCTCAGGTTGCTGCTGACCTCGTTCCCGATGCCCAAGTTTTCCAACTGTCGCAGTCTATGGGTGATGATGATGATGATGACAATGTTGACTTAGTGGAAGAAGTTTTAAAGAGGTGTCGGACGATGAGGAGACACGGTTGTCAGACAGTGGTGAAGTTGTTGTCAGGGCAGGAAGTCCGAGGGGGGAGCAGACTGAGGAATCGGAGGATGATGAGGTGACTGACCAAAGCTGGGTTGATAAGCCGAGTGAAGACAGTGCTTCTGAGGCGGAGGCGAGTGCTGCACCAGAACAGGTTGGAAGAGGCAGTGGTGTGGCCAGAGGGAGAAGCAGGGCCAGAGCTGGTGCATCAGCAACAACTGTTTCACGTAGTGAAGCTCCCGTGGCGAGGCCTAGATGTTCGCAAGTCTGGAGGTTCTTTAAAGAAAGTGAGGATGACCGACGGACTGTGGTGTGCAACCTGTGCCACACCAGGATCAGCAGGGGTGCCACCACTACTAGCCTAACCACCACCAGCATGCGCAAGCATATGAGTGCTAAACACCCCACTCAATGGAACCAAGGCCGTTCACCTCCTGCGGGTCCCACCACTGCTCCTTCCCCTATGTCACTCGCTGCCTCTGCTAGTCAACCCCCTACCCAGGAACCCGGCACGAGCGCCTCCCACCGGAAAACCACACCTTCGCCTCCACGATCCTCCACAGTGTCCACCAATGTGTCCCAGCCCAGCGTTCAGCTGTCTTTACAGCAGACGCTGGAGCGCAAGAGGAAATACAGTTCCACCCACCCACATGACCAAGCCCTCAACGTCCACATCTCCAAATTGCGGAGCCTGGAGATGCTGCCCTATAGGCTGGTAGAGACCTAGGCTTTTCGCAATCTCATGGCGGTGGCTGCCCCTCAGTATTCGGTCCCCAGCCGCCACTATTTTTCCCGATGTGCCGTCCCAGCCCTACACCAGCACGTGTCAGAGAACTTCATCCGTGCCCTGAGCAACGATGTTACTGAGAAGGTCCACCTAACCACGGGCACGTGGACAAGTGCTGCCAGGCAGGGACACTGTATATCACTGACGGCACATTGGGTTAACTTGGTGGAGGCTGGGACCGAGTCTGACCCTGGGGCCGCTCATGTACTGCCCACACCGAGGATTGCGGGGCCTACCTCGGTCATGGTCTCTCAGATGTACTATGCCTCCTCCTCCGACCCCTCCTCCACTGAATTACCATCCGTGGACACGGCGCCTTCAGTCGGTAGCTCTAGGCGCAGCAGCAGTGCCGTGGGTAAGTGCCAGCAGGCGGTGCTCAAACTGCTGAGCTTAGTTGACAAAAGGTACACCGCCCAAGAGCTGTTACCAGGCATCACGACGCAGACTGATGTGTGGCTGGCACCACTGAACCTCAAGCCAGGCATGGTTGTGTGTGACAACGGGCGTAACCTGGTGGCGGCTCTGCAACTCGGCAGACTGACACATGTGCCATGCCTGGCCCACGTGTTCAATCTAATAGTTCAGCGGTTCCTCAAGACATACCCCAATCTGTCTGATTTGCTCACCATGGTGCGCCGCATCTGTGCGCATTTCCGCAAGTCGACTACAGATGCTGCCACTCTCAGGGCAGCGCAGCACCGCCTACAACTGCCCGCTCACCGACTGTTGTGCGACGTGCCCACGAGATGGAATTCGACATTAAACATGTTATCCAGAGTTTACCAGCAGCGCAGAGCGATTGTAGACTGCCAGATGTCAACTTCCACCAGAACTGGTAGTCAGGTCAGTCTGATTCCTCAAGTCTACAATGGGGAGTGGACGTGGATGTCTGATATCTGCCAGGTGTTGAGCAACTTTGAGGAGTCAACACAGATGGTCAGCGGTGATGCCGCCATTATCAGCCTCACCATCCCGCTGCTTTGCCTGTTGAAAAACTCACTGCTCAGCATGAAGTCGGATGCTTTGCGCTTGTCACAAGAGACGGTGGAGGAAGATACGTCGCTTGATAGCCAGAGCACCCTCCGGTCTGTTTCTCAGCGCGTATTGGAGGAGGGGGATGAGGATGAGGAGGAGTATGTTGGCGAGACAGAAGAGAGTACCAATGCTCAGTCCTTAACTCTTGAGCATGTATGGGCTGAAGAGGAGGAGGAGGAAATGGAGAGTCAGGCCAGTGAGGAGAGGGATATCTTGCGTGTTGGGACTCTGCCGCACATGGCAGACTTCATGTTAGGCTGCCTATCCCGTGACCCTCGTGTTAGAAGCATTTTTTCAAACACCGATTACTTGGTGTTCACTCTCCTGGACCCATGGTACAAGCGGAACCTTTCCACTCTCATTCCTGCAGAGGAAAGGAGTATGAGAGTGAATAGATATCAACAGGCCCTGGTGCACAAGCTGAAACAATCCTTCCCATCTGACGCCACTAGCGGCAGAGGGCATGGTTCTGTGGGCCAAGTAGCGGGGGAGAGGAGGCGAGCAGGCAGCTTGTCCAGCACTGGCAGGGAAACGCTCTCCAAGGCCTTTGTCACTTTTATGTCACCCCAGCAAGACACTGTCACCTGTCCCCAGTCTAGGCAGAGTAGGGGGGAGCTGTACAGAAAGATGGTGAGGGAGTACCTAGCTGACCATACCAATGTCCGTAGAGATCACTCTGCTCCATACAACTACTGGGTTTCAAAGCTGGACACGTGGCCTGAACTGGCGCTGTATGCCTTGGAGGTGCTGGCCTGCCCTGCCGCTAGCGTGCTGTCAGAGCGGGTATTCAGTGCAGCTGGTGGCGTCATCACCGATAAGCGTACACGCCTGTCAACTGACAGCGCTAACAGGCTGACGCTTATTAAAATGAACAAAGCCTGGATTTCACCGGAATTCAAATCTCCTCCGGGGGAAAGCAGCTAAAGATTTAAATAACTTATGTATCCGATTCCTCTTCTCTACTCCTCCTACTCCTCCTCCTCCTACTTGTTGTCTTTTCCTAATGCTGACCAAAAAAACGCCATTTTTTAGAGGTCCAACTGGCACTCTTTTACCACAATTTTTCAGGAGGGCCCCCTACAGGCCCTCTCTTCAAACAATTTTTCCGGAGGTCGACCTACAGGCCCTCTCTCTAAATAATTTTTCTGGAGGTCCACCTACAGGCCCTCTCTCCAAACAATTTTTCCAGAGGTCCACCTACAGGCCCTCTCTCCAAACTATTTTTCCGGAGGTCCACCTACAGGCCCACTCTCCAAACAATTTTTTCAGAGGTCCACCTACAGGCCCTCTCTCCAAACAATTTTTCCAGAGGTCCACCTACAGGCCCTCTCTCCAAACAATTTTTCCGGAGGTCCACCTACAGGTCCTCACTCCAAACAATTTTTCCAGAGGTCCACCTACAGGCCCTCTCTCCAAACAATTTACTTCTTTTTCCTATCTTTCTCTCTCTCCAAACTATTTTTCCGGATAGCTGCCATATACGGTATTAAACTGAGAAGAATACATAGAACACATGCCACACTTGATCGAGCTCATAATTGACAATTGTACCGATTGATGCTAAATTTTTAAGTTGGGGTCCTGCGTCATCATTCTAACTACATCCGGCTGTTGTCACCACCACACACGCTAGCCCAGGGGGCACTCCCCTGGCTCTTCCAGCTCAACCTCCTTCCCCCCAGCCTGCCCCCCACCTACAGGCCCTCTCTCCAAACAATTTACCCGGATAGGGGACGTATTAGATATTATACTGATTTTTGTTGGTTCCTCTTTTAATTGGCTCCTGACCTGTGATAGGCAGAGCATGGACACGTCCCCTTAGCTGCAGTAGAAAAGACACTCTTCTGGCCAGAGCAAGCTCTTTTTCCTTTTCCGTGTTCGAAAAATCCATGAAATATATGGTCCCAAGATAGGGGACATATATGATTTTAAACTGAGAAGAATTCATACCACACATGCCCCACTAGGAGAATTTGGGGTAATGGTGGGATTAGGCAGCCTCAGAGGCATCCATGCATGCTGCCCCTGCTGTTTCCTGTCCATTTCTGTGGTGTTTCCATCATTTTCTGAGGTTTCCAGGTTTTCACCCAGCCTTCCCTAGGCAGAGCCTTGGTCCCCCGCAAAAATGCTCGAGTCTCCCATTGACTTCAATGGGGTTTGTTATTCGAAACGAGCACCCGAGCTTCGGGAAAAGTTCGACTCGAATAACGAGCACCCGAGCATTTTAGTGCTCGCTCATCTCTAGTAGTCACATGAAATGGTTTTCACTTCACAGGTGTGATCTGCCAGGTTTAATAAGTGGGATTTCTTGCCTTATAAATGGGGTTGGGACCATGAGTTCTGTTGGGCAAAAGTCAGGTGGATACACAGCTGATAGTCCTACTGAATAGACTGTTAGAATTTGTATTATGGCAAGAAAAAAGAAGCTAAGTAAAGAAAAACGAGTGGCCATCATTACTTTAAGAAATGTAGGTCAGTCAGTCCGAAAAATTGGGAAAACTTTGAAAGTGTCCCCAAGTGCAGTTGCAAAAACCATCAAGCGCTACAAAGAAACTGGCTCACACGAGGACCGCCCCAGGAAAGGAAGACCAAGAGTCACCTCTGCTGCGGAGGATAAGTTCATCCGAGTCACCAGCCTCAGAAATCGCAGGTTAACAGCAGCTCAGATTAGAGACCAGGTCAATGCCACACAGAGTTCTAGCAGCAGACACATCTCTAATACAGCTGTTAAGAGGAGACTGTGTGCCGCAGGCCTTCATGATAAAATAGCTGCTAGGAAACCACTGCTGAGGACAGGCAACAAGCAGAAGAGACTTGTTTGGTCTAAAGAACACAAGGAATGGACATTAGACCAGTGGAAATCTGTGCTTTGGTCTGATGAGTCCAAATTTGAGATCTTTGGTTCCAACCACTGTGTCTTTGTGCAACTCAGAAAAGGTGAATGGATGGACTCTACATGCCTGGGTCCCACCGTGAAGCATGGAGGTGGTGTGGGGGTGCTTTGCTGGTGACACTGTTGGGGATTTATTCAAAATTGAAGGCATACTGAACCAGCATGGCTACCACAGCATCTTGCAGCGGCATGCTATTCCATCCGGTTTGCGTTTAGTTGGACCATCATTTATTTATCAACAGGGCAATGACCCCAAACACACCTCCAGGCTGTGTAAGGGCTATTGGACCAAGAAGGAGAGTGATGGGGTGCTACGCCAGATGACCTGGCCTCCACAGTCACCAGACCTGAACCCAATCGAGATGGTTTGGGGTGAGCTGGACCACAGAGTGAAGGCAAAAGGGCCAACAAGTGCTAAGCATCTCTGGGAACTCTATCAAGACTGTTGGAATACCATTTCAGTTGACTACCTCTTGAAGCTCATCAAGAGAATGCCAAGAGTGTGCAAAGCAGTAATCAAAGCAGAAGGTGGCTACTTTGAAGAACCTAGAATATAAGACGTATTTTCAGTTGTTTCACACTTTTTTGTTAAGTATATAATTCCGCATGTGTTAATTCATAGTTTTGATGCCTTCAGTGTGAATCTACAATTTTCATAGTCATGAAAATACAGAAAACTCTTTGAATGAGAAGGTGTGTCCAAACATTTGGTCTGCACTGTATACCGTATAACAGTTACCCAAATCAGAAAACACAGTCTACTCTGCATGAAGAATACACAATGTATTATCTGTATTATGAAAGTAGTATTTTACTAAGGTTGTCATGGAAACAAATGTCATATTTCTGAACTGCATTAGAAATGCATTACAAAACATTACAGTATCAATGAGGGACTACAAAATATATTGAAATATATAGGAAAATTCTAGAAACGTTTGGACTTTCCCTTTGATTATCAGACAACTCGGCTGTTAAGGAGGCTTGATTAGTAGCTAGCTGCTTCTTAAAAAAATATATATCTGGACTAATGCACCATTATTTTAGTGATATCAGTGCTTTATATATTTTTATGAATGTAGAAGTATGTACAATTTAATAAACAGTGTTTGGGCCTCTTCACCTTCTTCTTTATGAGATCACTACACTGGCATTGAGAAAAGGATGGGAGCAGGGATCAAAATCTAGCTATTTCAGTCTAAATATTCACTGTGCTCCCTGTGGATCCACAACATATGTAGTGGCAAGGATTTATATAATAAAAGGCTGTATCAGTGATTAAAAATAAATAAAAAATAGAAAATAAAAATCAAAGTTTTTTGCATGCATATAACCCATATATGTCTCTGAGGTTGTAAAAATGTAATGTCAATATTTTGGTAGTTCACATAATGCTGTACTTTAGCACTGATTAATGTCAGATAATTCAAACTTGCACTGATATCATGGATAACAGGTGGCCTGAAAACCACCACTCACTGCTCCAACCGTACTGGATAACAAGGATAAGGACACTGTACTGTGTTGGTTGGTGACAAATAGATCTGCTATATGGTCATCCCTCCCTGTTTGGTTTATGTCATGTGTGGTCTATGCTTTAATATTGTGGCTTCTAGCTACGGCGGTGCTGTATATTCTTGTCTTTCTGCTCCATGAATAGTACGTGGCAATGACAGTGCATGTGGTCTTGTTAAAGACAGTAATATAGCCTGCACCTGCAGATTGTCCACACTAGAGCTGAACGCCAAAGGTCTTTTGTGATTTCTGGTATTACAAACCACCAACTCCAAATCAGGTGTCTCTTTGTCTTTGATTCCGTAACACATATCCAGTGTTTTTCTTCCTTTCTCTTTAGTTGCACAGATACAAATATAAAAATAATAATAAAAATATATATTCACATGTCAATCAGAATTGTAGGCTGTACGCTCCTGGCCACCTCCTCAGTAGCTGTAAATCAGATAGTAGTATATCAATGCTCTGTATTACTTTTATAGCATAAATGCTGTATATAATGTCTGGACTGGAACAATACAATAGCCAATGACAAAATCTGGACTGGAATACATCATTTAACCAAAATACAAAAATAACAAAATATCAATGGTACTATATTGCTGTAGTTGCTAATGTTGTCATCTTTCTTTTGTTCATCTTAAACATGCATACTGTATAATTAGTATTTATTTATTTATGTTCACATAACAAAAATACTCTATCAACCTATAAATGTAGTCTCTGGGGTTATCACATTAAGCTACTGAGTATGTTGGACCACCACAGAAGCAGAATGGGCATTGTATATGTATAGGTGGTCTGCATTCTTAATGGCCACCCAGTATTGAAGTTGTTGCGCGGCCATTAAGAATTCAGACCACCTATACCGTGTGGTCTTCATTAGTTATATATCAGGCAACTGCAAGCTAATTGGCGGTTCTTGACCGCATCTGGCTGTGACCTGACCAGATCATGCCGGCGCTGTGTGGTAATGCCCTAATATACATTTAAAAAGGAAACAATATTTTTATAGCATGTATATTGCAATAATATTTCATTTAAAATGTCATATTCATTAATGTTAAAGATTAAAGATAATGTCAGCTCGCAAGCACAAAGGGAGCCATAGCCACTGAGTTTTTGGTGTTTTACACAGGAGAGGTCCAGGCCTAATGTCTAACATCTGTAATGGTGATCACAGAAATCTAACTCCTCAGATAGCGTGGTCAAAATTGACTATGGCGTTTTAATAGTAAAGATACGGGAGCCAGCTGAGATCAGGGAAGCTGTAATATTAATTGGCATTACCGTATCTGAAAATGCCCGTCCTTATAAAAAGAATATTTATTCCAAATGACTTAACAGAAAAAAACTCAAAATAATCTCCCCCCAAAATTTTTATAAAAATTGATCAAAAAGTCATACACATCCCAAAATGGTATCACTAAAAGGTACCGATCACCATGCAAAAGAATTAGTAATCACACAAATCCATAGACACAAATATAAAAAAGTTGTGGGGGTTAGAATATGGCTAACATATATATATATATATATATATATATACAGGGTGGGCCATTTATATGGATACACGTAAATAAAATGGGAATGGTTGGTGATATTAACTTCATCTTTGTGGCACATTACTATATGGGAGGGGGAAAACTTTTCAAGATGGGTGGTGATCCAACTTTAGTTTTTTCAATGGGAAGAGGGTCATGTGACACATCAAACTTATTGAGAATTTCACAAGAAAAATAATGGTGTGCTTAGTTAAACGTTACTTTATTCTTTCATTACTTATTTACAAGTTTCTGACCACTTATAAAATGTGTTCAAAGTGCTGCCCATTGTGTTGGATTGTCAATGCAACCCTCTTCTCCCACTCTTCACACACTGATAGCAACACTGTAGACGAAATGCTAGCACAGGCTTCCAGTATCCGTAGTTTCAGGTGCTGCACATCTTGTATCTTCACAGCATAGACAATTGCCTTCAGATGACCCCAAAGATAAAAGTCTAAGGGGGTCACATCGGGAGACCTTCGGGGCCATTCAACTGCTACATGATAATGTGTTTCCCTCTTTATGCACTAAAGCTGGCACGTTCCCTGAGTTTTTCTAGCAAGATGGTGCACCACCACATTATGGGTGTCAGGTCCGTGCATTCCTAGATCAACAGTTTCCTGGAAAGTGGATTGGTCGTCGTGGGCCAGTTGAATAGCCTCCAAGGTCTCCTGAACATTTAACAAACAGAATACCTCTTTAAGGCATGGCAACATTTTTTTTTTCCTTTCTTGACCTCTGCCTTTCAAAAATCAAAACATTTTTTATTTTTCCATTGACATAGCTGTGCATGGATTTGCTTCCTGTGGGAAGAGTTGTATTTTTAATGACATCATTTGGTAATTTTTTGTATGATTTAAAAATATGGTAATTTATTGGATAAACAAATTATGTAAACTACTCCATTGATGTTTTGTTCATTTTGCACTTCCTGTCTGTCTGCTACATCTAGCCTTTAAAAACAATAGATTTTTCATTCTGTTAGTCTTTCGAGCCCTCCACCTATTATTATAATGAGGCTACCTTGGAGATAATCTTTCTCTGTGAACTGAGTTTTATCATTAGGTGATCACTGGTAGAGAGGAACAATATTTTTGTAATTAATTTATACTGACATACCGTAGTACTGATGAAATAAAATAGAAATGGACAACAACTGAAACATTGTTAAAATTTACATATTTTTTTCTTTTCTGATGGAAGTGTCCCTGTAATAATATTGTCTCATGCTATTTTTTTGAAAACATCTCTTTTATAGGTAGAAGAATGCAGATATGCAGAACATTAGTAGCTAAAAGTTTATTTTTCTGGTTAAAAATGATAATAATCACAAACCTATTTGCCCCCACTGTCTCGTGCACATTTTCTTGTCTCTGAATAATATGTGTCAGATTTTTTAATGTTCATATTTATTAAATTGCAGTCTTTTGACATCCATTAAACTGAAGTGTCCCAATCTATGGCAATGCCACTGTACGAACAGACAATCGGTCCACATCATAATATGTACATCTCGGCGTGATCAAAAGAATAGGCCATCCAGAATGTAATTTGATAAAATGTCTAGACCTGCTTAAAAGCTTGAATGTACGATATGTTTCAAAAGCCTTCACTCCATTAAAGCCTATCAGCATTATTTTTTATAATGTGGCATGGGATTGTAGCTGGCCACCACTTATCAATCTTTTGTTACTTGTTGTACAACTTTGGAATTTGTCTCACGCAATCCTGCAGAGGAAAAAGATGAAAACACTTTGCGTGATAAGATATACAATACATGTTCTGTAATAATCTAGAAAGGGCATATTACTTGCATGCTTAGCTGACCGGAAGAGTACATGAAGCACAACCAAAATAATGGAGGATGGCAGGGTGCTGTGTATTATGACCCCAAGCAAGAATTGTGACCTAAAGAGAAATAAATACAACCAGTTGTTAATTGAACATTTAAGGATGGGCTAGATATACTATATTGACTGTTGGAAAAACAAAAAAAATAAACTTTAAAAATACAATATGTTACAATGACTTCTAATCACCCTTGATTTGTAAAATTTGTAAAATATTTGGAGTACATACTAACCACCAGAACAAAATCAGACCAAGTTACACTTTTGGGGATGGTCACATGGAGACCTACAGTCTTGAATCAAGGCTATATTGAGGTCCTGGTAATAGCATTTATGAAGTGTTAAAAGCATACACATATTTGGTAACCTTATAACCATAACAACTAACTTTAGGGTAGAGGCTAGTCTGTATGTTTTTCCAAAGTTATAAAAAAGTTATAACAAAAATACAACCTGAAACCCCCACCAAAAAAAAACAACTTATAAAGCTACACCAATGAAAACATCTAAAAAATAGATTTCATGACTAGAGATGAGCGAGTAGTGTTCGATCGAGCTGGTATTCGATCGAATACTACGCTATTCGGCATACTCGATTTCGATCGAGTATAACGGCGATGGCGCACTTAGAATTCGTTTCCCCTCCCACCTTCCCTGGCGCTCTTTTTCCACCAATCAACATGCAGGGGGGGGTATGACAGGCCCGCGGAGCACGCTGGCAGCGCGAAAACGGCGTCTACATGCATTGGCTGGAAAAACCATGTGACCTCGAATCATAAAAACTCAGCTCTTCCTGCTCGTTCGCATATGCTGCGTGAACTTAGTCAGGGACAGAGGCTGGAGAAGGGAGAGATAGGTTTTAGCTGTTGGACAGGCAGGAGCGTGATTAAAAGCCCTTATCAGGGCTACTATAGTGCAGTACAGTGATAGCTTTACTACAATATAGACTTTACAGAGAACGGCTGCTGTATTCAGGGATAGCTGCTGGAGTAGGGAGAGAGAGAGGCATTAGTGGTGTATTAGGTGCTCTGCTACATACCAAACTATATTTGGCACTACTGTTCTGCGTTCTTTTTGGCTGCAAAAACCCTGTTATATACCTAGTGTGTATATGCACCATCTGATCTGGCAGTATACGGCTGTGTACTTTTTTTTTTTTTTAAATACAGTTTATTTGGCTCTAGTGTTCTGGGTTCTGTGTGCCTGCAATTCTCTTGCAAAATAATTTTATATACGTGGTGTTAATACACACCGTCTGAACTGTTAGTACACGGCTGTGTACCTAGAAATATAAAAAAATAGGCCTTTTCATTGGCACCTGTACTGTGCGTTCTCTTGCAAAATAATTTTATATATGTGGTGTTAATACACACCGTCTGAACTGTTAGTACACGGCTGTGTACCTAGAAATATTAAAAAAATAGGCCTTTTCTTTGGCACCTGTACTGTGCGTTCTCTTGCAAAATATTTTCTATACGTGGTGTTAATACACACCGTCTGAACTGTTAGTACACGGCTGTGTACCTAGAAATATAAAAAAATAGGCCTTTTATTTGGCACCTGTACTGTGCGTTCTCTTGCAAAATAATTTTATATACGTGGTGTTAATACACACCATCTGAACTGTTAGTACACGGCTGTGTACCTAGAAATATTAAAAAAATAGGCCTTTTATTTGGCACCTGTACTGTGCGTTCTCTTGCAAAATAATTTTATATACGTGGTGTTAATACACACCGTCTGAACTGTTAGTACACGGCTGTGTACCTAGAAATATAAAAAAAATAGGCCTTTTCATTGGCACCTGTACTGTGCGTTCTCTTGCAAAATAATTTTATATACGTGGTGTTAATACACACCGTCTGAACTGTTAGTACACGGCTGTGTACCTAGAAATATAAAAAAATAGGCCTTTTCATTGGCACCTGTACTGTGCGTTCTCTTGCAAAATAATTTTATATACGTGGTGTTAATACACACCGTCTGAACTGTTAGTACACGGCTGTGTACCTAGAAATATTAAAAAATAGGCCTTTTATTTGGCACCTGTACTGTGCGTTCTCTTGCAAAATAATTTTATATACGTGGTGTTAATACACACCGTCTGAACTGTTAGTACACGGCTGTGTACCTAGAAATATAAAAAAATAGGCCTTTTCATTGGCACCTGTACTGTGCGTTCTCTTGCAAAATAATTTTATATACGTGGTGTTAATACACACCGTCTGAACTGTTAGTACACGGCTGTGTACCTAGAAATATAAAAAAATAGGCCTTTCATTGGCACCTGTACTGTGCGTTCTCTTGCAAAATAATTTTATATACGTGGTGTTAATACACACACGTCTGAACTGTTAGTACACGGCTGTGTACCTAGAAATATAAAAAAATAGGCCTTTTCATTGGCACCTGTACTGTGCGTTCTCTTGCAAAATAATTTTATATACGTGGTGTTAATACACACCGTCTGAACTGTTAGTACACGGCTGTGTACCTAGAAATATAAAAAAATAGGCCTTTTATTTGGCACCTGTACTGTGCGTTCTCTTGCAAAATAATTTTATATACGTGGTGTTAATACACACCATCTGAACTGTTAGTACACGGCTGTGTACCTAGAAATATTAAAAAAATAGGCCTTTTATTTGGCACCTGTACTGTGCGTTCTCTTGCAAAATAATTTTATATATGTGGTGTTAATACACAATGTCTGAACTGTTAGTACACGGCTGTGTACCTAGAAATATAAAAAAAATAGGCCTTTTCATTGGCACCTGTACTGTGCGTTCTCTTGCAAAATAATTTTATATACGTGGTGTTAATACACACCGTCTGAACTGTTAGTACACGGCTGTGTACCTAGAAATATAAAAAAATAGGCCTTTTCATTGGCACCTGTACTGTGCGTTCTCTTGCAAAATAATTTTATATACGTGGTGTTAATACACACCGTCTGAACTGTTAGTACACGGCTGTGTACCTAGAAATATAAAAAAATAGGCCTTTTCTTTGGCACCTGTACTGTGCGTTCTCTTGCAAAATAATTTTATATACGTGGTGTTAATACACACCGTCTGAACTGTTAGTACACGGCTGTGTACCTAGAAATATTAAAAAATAGGCCTTTTATTTGGCACCTGTACTGTGCGTTCTCTTGCAAAATAATTTTATATACGTGGTGTTAATACACACCGTCTGAACTGTTAGTACACGGCTGTGTACCTAGAAATATAAAAAAATAGGCCTTTTCATTGGCACCTGTACTGTGCGTTCTCTTGCAAAATAATTTTATATACGTGGTGTTAATACACACCGTCTGAACTGTTAGTACACGGCTGTGTACCTAGAAATATAAAAAAATAGGCCTTTTCATTGGCACCTGTACTGTGCGTTCTCTTGCAAAATAATTTTATATACGTGGTGTTAATACACACCGTCTGAACTGTTAGTACACGGCTGTGTACCTAGAAATATAAAAAATAGGCCTTTTCATTGGCACCTGTACTGTGCGTTCTCTTGCAAAATAATTTTATATACGTGGTGTTAATACACACCGTCTGAACTGTTAGTACACGGCTGTGTACCTAGAAATATAAAAAAATAGGCCTTTTATTTGGCACCTGTACTGTGCGTTCTCTTGCAAAATAATTTTATATACGTGGTGTTAATACACACCGTCTGAACTGTTAGTACACGGCTGTGTACCTAGAAATATTAAAAAAATAGGCCTTTTCATTGGCACCTGTACTGTGCGTTCTCTTGCAAAATAATTTTATATATGTGGTGTTAATACACACCGTCTGAACTGTTAGTACACGGCTGTTGTACCTAGAAATATAAAAAAATAGGGCCTTTTCATTGGCACCTGTACTGTGCGTTCTCTTGCAAAAATAATTTTATATACGTGGTGTTAATACACACCGTCTGAACTGTTAGTACACGGCTGTGTACCTAGAATATAAAAAAAATAGGCCTTTTCATTGGCACCTGTACTGTGCGTTCTCTTGCAAAATAATTTTATATACGTGGTGTTAATACACACCGTCTGAACTGTTAGTACACGGCTGTTGTACCTAGAAATATAAAAAAATAGGCCTTTTCTTTGGCACCTGTACTGTGCGTTCTCTTGCAAAATAATTTTATATACGTGGTGTTAATACACACCGTCTGAACTGTTAGTACACGGCTGTGTACCTAGAAATATTAAAAAAATAGGCCTTTTCATTGGCACCTGTACTGTGCGTTCTCTTGCAAAATAATTTTATATACGTGGTGTTAATACACACCGTCTGAACTGTTAGTACACGGCTGTGTACCTAGAAATATAAAAAAATAGGCCTTTTCATTGGCACCTGTACTGTGCGTTCTCTTACAAAATAATTTTATATACGTGGTGTTAATACACACCGTCTGAACTGTTAGTACACGGCTGTGTTACCTAGAAATATAAAAAAATAGGCCTTTTCATTGGCACCTGTACTGTGCGTTCTCTTGCAAAA